>JACWFT010000053.1:492117-639438 GCA_019775415.1 Penicillium sp. VS I D KN
TTCTGTACACTTCCACACGTACGTCCGTAGAGCAACACAAAGGACGGTCAGAAATCGACGCACATCTTCGATATGCTCTTCGTCAATGCTGCACAGAATTCGTTGATATGTTCCGTCTAGATCACGGGGCAGAGAGGATAAGCATGCATCAAGCTGATTCCGGTTCCGAGCCCGTTTAAGCGCTAGGAACTGACACTCTATATATCTGAATCTGTTACTTAATTAGTCATCTGGGTAAGGCCTTGATTAGCTCTCTCCTGATTGGAACTTACACTCCTTGTGCCTTTTCTGTCAACCTGTCTTGAATCTCGTTATGGCGTCCCTTCCACTTCTGGAGTTTTGGGTCGTTGTTGAGCTGATAAGCAACATAATTGACGATATCCTTGTCTATCTCAACATTCCTCATCGAGATATCTTGGTCGCCAGAGATTGCCATTGATTGACGAATATCAATCTCATCACGGCTAGTTACTAAAAGATGTAGACCGGGCAAGCCCCACTGCTGCATCGTGTTTATCGCACTCAGAACATTGTCCCTCTTACTATCACGAGGACATTCGTCTAACGCATCAATCAAAAGATATATCTCGCTGGATTGAGATATGGTATCTCGAAGGCAATCAAGTAGCGCATCCACTGGAGGGGTATTTGGTTTATACAATGCGTGCAATTGTTCCAAGCTCTGTTCACCGTGCTCGAGTTGTGCCGATAGCTGAACCAACAATGCACGCAGCATTCCGGAAATATCTTGCTTCGACTCGTCATTGAATGAAAAGTAGAAGTATCCGACACCAAGCGTAACACCGAAGCCGTTCTGCCGATTGTGTTTCTCACGCAGCATATATTGAATTGCCGTCGAGCACAGGACTGATTTCCCAGATCCCGCAAAGCCATTTATCCAGAGGAAAGAGTTGCGTTTCAATAGCCAATCCTGAAAGTGGGCACTCTGGATGAACCATAGTCCTGTCCCCATGTGCCGCTTAGGGTATATATTATTATGATCGATTGTCGCATCTGGGGCCTGAAGCCATTCACAAATTGCAGACGATATCTGGATCGCTGCTGTCCGTTCGACAAGCAACCCGAGGTCAGAAATCCTATCGTCAAACTGGTTCTGGTTCTTCAGCTGCAGAACGTTCAAAGCAAGAGACAAGCGATCCTGAATCTCTTCAATATCCTCTTCTAGCTTCTGCAGAGTACTCTTCCGGAATGGATAAGTTGCCTGGCGTCCGAAGAATTTGATCCGGTCCGTGTAACCCGCAGCTGAGGTTTTCCGAAATTTCTGACACTCGGTCTGCAGCTCCTTGATGATACTATGGCAACCCTCTGTGGATCTCTCGATTTCTTGAAGTAGTGCGTCGGTCCGAGGCTGGCGATCCTGGAGAGCGCCTTCAAGGGACCTGAAAATAGCCAGAAGGCTCTCCAAACCCTGCGCGATTTTGGCTATATCGCTAGTCTGATTCTTATATGCAGAATAGAAGTCGACCAGAGACTGAGTGACTTGAATACCAAGCGATAACAGCCCAGCAACGCCGGATGCGATGGAAAGCGGATCTGCCATAATAATGAGTATTCTGAAGACTGAAGACCTTAGTGATATAGAGTCCAAATAGTCCAATGAGCCTCATCAGGAAACAAAAACTAGGCTGTGATGAAGCGGGGTATGGCTCGCCCAGTGCCAAGCTACTGGGGCTGTGAGTAGGCAGTTAGCCTTCCTTGGCTGCGGGATGAAGGCTGAGTATTCAGTTTTCACTAGGAAATTTTAGCCGAGCGGGTATGGAAGTGGATAGAGGAATTTTCGTGCATCAACAGTGCCTGGTTGTCCTCAAAGCGGCCTTTTTACTTTGGTAAGCCACCGGAGTCCTCAAAGTAGCAGTATTTAGCCACTACGAGGCAAATCATGAGAATCGTTTCCACCGAATTTCCAAATTTAGCTATCAATTCATCATAGTCCATGATGAAGCCCCCATGCTTTTGATTGCTATGTAGGTCAATGTGATCGCGCGCTAAACCCAGCTGGAAAATGATAAAACATTCTGGATATCCCTCACAGCACCCCGCACAACTATGGTGCTTCCGCACTTCCTGGATTAAACCGTATCGGAAAGATGGCGTCAGTTCTGTCCGTATACTGGCCTACCATTAATCTATCACAGTGTAAAATTTATGCTTTACAAGCAACATATAACGAATAAATCAATCCAACAGTCAATGCTGTATGCTATTAACAGCCTTACCGAAAGCATAAAGAGCTCCAATGTAGGTTAAATACATCTTCCTCTACCTAAACACACGTGGCAATGACTGAAAGAAAGACAGGCGGCAGAGGTGAAGCAGTGAGGATGGCTGCACTCGTTTCCAAATTCCATTTCTCTTGACTGTTCGATTCCATGCTCCGCAGGGTTGCTTCCATGCTCTGCAGAACTGTTTCCATGCTCCGCGGAATCCAAACTATCCACGCTTGCCAGAGCAGCGTCTAATTCAACACATAGGTCATCCCCGGTTATTGCTAGTACCTCCCCATCCATACTTTTCAGGTAATATCCTCCATTTTCAGGGCTGAGGAACGTTTCAGGGTTATTGCGAACCATATCGTTCAAGCTCTGTCTGTTCTGTAATACAATAGCCCCAAATGGCGGATCCGTGTTGTAGCGAGTTATGTTTGCAGCCATAACAGTTGTACAGACAGAAATGAAAGCAAAAAGACACGGCAGTGGTCTCATTGCTCACTTCTTCACGATTCTCCGTGACTAGTATATTATTGTCAACACTCTTCATCCTTGGCAAAGTTCTCACACCAAAAATCTCACCAATTCAAAACAGACCTCGCTGCAGAGACCCAAGGTGGCTTAAACAGATGCCAAAAGTTGAAGTAAAAGGAGGCGATGTTGTGTATTTTCTTTTGTTTCTTGATGAAAAATTGAGTGACTAGAAAGAAACACGAGGCTATATATATGTATAAAAAGCAAATTTAGCTGACTATAGTTTGGCTTAATGCTATTTGTGGATATCGTCGGAATTGATCCCGATGATGCGATTTCGCTTATAAGTTGCACTCGTACCACAACGATGCGGGTCAGAGCTGTAACGGTACTATAATGTATGATCAAAAAGCTGGTCAATGTAACCTTATAAGCGGGTAGTGCTCTAACGGTAGTAATGGTATGACACATAGCAAATTACAGTTCTTGACTGTGGCATTACGTCGCGCTTGCCTCATCACTCAAAAGTGTTACCAGTCAGACACTAAAAGTTATATTCATAGAAGTGAACAGGAGGTAAGGCTTTATCGCTTCCACAATATGCGGGTGCGCTTTGGCTAGAGCATCAATTTCCTCCATTGTCCTGAAACAGTGTCATAAAAAGAATAAAAATTGCCGTTACTGGACTATTGTTCTCCCCGGTGCACCCTGCCGGATCTCATGGTGCCATACTAAGTTTCATAAAGTTTACTTTACATTCTGGCCTTCTTGATTGGTGTAGAACTTTGCACCTGCACACTTATCAAATATCACGGCTGTTTGAGCTAACTGATGTAATCAGCAGATTGATTTTTGCGAGAGTTTCGGGAGAGGTCTTGCCGGCTAGGCTGACCGTAAGGGTGTGCTAAACTGGTATTAGGTCCCTCATTTGTTTCTGAACTATGTATGTTATTGAGGCCCCTCATTATGCTGTCAAAGAAAGCCATATCGACACCCTGGAATGCCCAGTCGTCCATCCCCGCAGTTAGCTCAGGATCCTGATTGTCATGCACGAGGTTTTCAGAAACAGTATCCTGATATCGCGATGTGAGCTGTGCAGGTTGACTATAAACAGTATCAATAGAGTTGTTATCCGCTTCCGTCATTGACTTGAGAAATGAATTTTCATCGAAGCGACTAGAGCCAAGATCGCGCACTGCAGCTTCCGAGCTCTCGGTGTTATGCATATCAATTACCGGAACAAAGGGCTGGCCATTATTTGAAGAAGGTTGTTCTTTAGCCATATCTGTAGAAACAATGCCCTGACGGGCAATTCTGACGATGCCAGAATGAAGTATTTGCACCTGAACAACGCCATTGGCATTTTTATTTGACTACAGCGCTGCACTTCCAGATGTCTGAACACTGACGCTCTCAGTACTGACGCCATCCACTGTTTTGGGATCGATGGCCAGCAGCTTATGCAACAATTTCGCACTTTGGGCACTCAAAGTATCTCTGTGAACCTGACTGATTTGTTCCATGTTCACCTGCGCTCGCTCTACCATGGCACGATCACAAAGATCTTGATGTGCTAAGAGGTCGCTTGTACGTGGAAAGCGGTGGCTGTCGAGATGCGCCAGAAGTAGTGCAATGGCGGCCATGAGTGCCAAGAAAAATCCACTGTCCGACAGCAGAATTTATTCCTGGTGTAGCCCCGAAACATGATAAATCGGGAAAGAACCTCCCTTGAGGCATTCATGCAGGTCATTTTGGAATATTCGTACCTCCGTTCATGTGATGAACGAAGCATGTACGGCAGATGAAGCTGATTGAGCAAATTATAATGATGCAACTGGTTGAACAGCCGTCCCATGTCTGAAAAGAGAGCCAGTGGGTCATCCGTGACACTGTCTAGGTTTGGCATAAGCCACCATTTGCTAGGAATGCTTCTACCCGTTTTCTATAGCTCCAAGTCGAGGCTCTGAGTCAGGACAAAGTCATCAGCGCACGAGCCAGACTCGTTGCGGTCCAATATGCGAGACGCAATAGTACAGTGTATCCGCTCGAGGCGGCTCATAGGAGTGTCATCTCTGATAGCTGTGCCAGTGGCCATATTTTGGTCAAAAGAGCCCTGCGTAAGGCTCAGCATGAGACACAAGTTACGGTCGAGAGAGACAATCTAAAACCACATGAATTGTGGATGACCTTTCATTATGTGGTCAAGAACCTTGTATTTTGCTCGGCTTGGACTTTGGTGGAGGCTCATCATTTGCGCAATAGCCATAGCCCTCCGGTTCGCGATCCAGCTTCGTCGTAGGTGTCCATCATTCTGGTAGTACACGCTTTCAATCATAACACATTCCAGTCCTTCAATGCTGCCAAAAAGCTTATCCTTTGTCGTGACCAAACTAATAGCAATTCCTGCTAATCTTTCCATCAGTGCGGGGAGTGGTTCTGGCAGACCATTTATCGCCCCAAGGATATCAGGATCGAGATGCTGCAGGAGAGTAGCAATGTAAAGCATATGTCTTGCAATCGGCACTGGATGCGAACTCGGAGTAGGAATTTCGAGTAGGCTGTCTGGCGACTTGAGGCCACTTTGTTCGTTGACAGCATATGGAGCGTTCAGCATCTCATAAAAAACCATGGCATTCCTGCAGCGATACTGCATATCATTTCGATAGTCTGTCGTGAGGGCAAGCAAACAAGGGAAATACGAAGCAGGAACCCAATCGCCAATGGGGACGGCGGGACCCTTGTAGGTACAATCTTTGAGATAACCTTTCATGTCTCCCCTCAGCTGCAGCTGGGTCATGATCCTGATGAAATCAGTGATAGTTCATAACTTAAACTTCAAAAAGAAATAGACTTACAATCGAAGGCTTGGATCAAGACAGTAAACATGAAGATTCTTGGTCTACTGATGCAACAGTAGGGATTCCCTGCTCTGGAGGTGTAGGGATTGCGCTAGTTGCAGGTTCTGCTACTGCCCCATGACGGTCCACTTTCCTGATTAGTTGCTCAACCAAGGCCTCAACCCTCGCAACACGATCTTTATCTTTACTGTCCGCGTAGCCTCGTCCCTTCTTCTCGAAAATCCTGCGTTCTCTCTTCCATCAATAAACTCAAACTCCTGGCTCACGCATTTGAACCGATGACCTAGTAGATGGTGAACAAGTGTTAGAAGCAGACCAACGAGCTGAACAGGAGGAAGGGAAGTAAACTGGTAAAATGGGAATAATACCTGGATCTGATATAGCTCTCTGTATAGGCGGTTTGCGTCTGGATTTCTTTACACCCGATTCGCTTGATCTTTTAGCTGTAGGTTCTTTGGATTTTTGTTCAATCTCTCCACGGCCTGATCGGCCGCTTCCTGCTCGCTCTTTCTCGTGCCTTCTCCACGGATTCCCTAGCTTTGGCTTTGATGCTCTGGATACCCTTCTTCATGATGAAAGACGGAAAAATAGAATATAGCAATATAGGCTTTTGTAATGAGAAAGTAAATATATATCGGACACTATAAAACAAACCTTGGTTGGCAAGGCCCTCGAAAAGCTTTGATGATGTTCAATATGGATTTGGTAGGCAGTTGGTAAACAAGCTGAAGTGGAGGAGGAAGGCTCCCAGAGATCCTAGATTCTTGGTAAAGCCCTGAAAACAAAGAGCTATGATTGGAAGTTCATCTAGAAAGAAAGCTAGAGTGACAACAAACAAGACGAAATTAGACTTAACTATGGGAAGATGTTTCAGCATTGACGCCACAACCATTGCAACGAAAGATAAGTGCTGAAAGAAAACTTCATTGCATGTAATTGGTCCCAAACCTTGGAAACAACTCCCTCGTTGTCAGACAATGCCAACAATGCGCTCGTGGTCTCTAATCCTTCCCGTATTAGTCCATTGCTTTCAAGGATTCTGGTATCTTCTTCAAGTACTGGATTGAAACCACCAGCCACTAGCCCGCGGCCTGCGGCACGCAGCGAAGGAGAAGCAACGGATATTTGCTGGGGTCGGTGGGAAGGCTTGATTGGTAGAGAATCGAGATAAACATTGATCAGCCTTATTCGGGTAGGAGACGATGGTCCAGGCTCTCCAATCGAAGAAACAAACATATCACAACATAGCGCATCCCTGTCAAAGTGGCTAGGGTATTTCATCCGCCAAAGAGGCCCAAGAACGGCATTCCCTATCGTCGTGGCAGGATCACGAGCGAAGCGTGCCTTGGACATGAGCATCATTGTTGCGAAGGATTGTTTGCCCCATGCCCTGTCATCGCGCTCACTTGAGAACCAAGACCTACGAATCCTATCCTCCTGTAATATTTGCTGCAAGGCTGGCCTTGAGCCCTCCTGCAGGAAGACAATGTCAACCTTAGGATCCAACCCGGTAATGAAATTGATGATTCCCGTAACGCGTTCTTGGGGTCGGGAAGAGGTTGCGTCAATATTCAATGTCAGCAGTACAAGAAATTCTATTGTGGCTGTCTTGCCTGCTGGCTTTGCGGGGTGACTTGAAGTGTTCGAGTGAATGGGAGTCCAATCTCGCATTCGGTCGGGGTCAGACTGATGGCAGGACTGGAATTCAGATGTGCTTGGTTTTCGGATGGGAGTGGCGTTCCATGTTTCCATGATAGGACGTGTGTCGCGCGAAAAGACCCATGTTGAGAAGATCAGCAGTGCGGCGTGAAGTTATTTAAAGGAAGTTGCGAAGGCAGGTGAGGTATGCTTGTCAGCCCCGCCTTTTCTTGTGTCTCCGCTATCGAATAGCAGCCTTCGAAGCAGTCTAAATCCAGGCCAACCGCAGGCGCCCACAAGTTAAAATCACAAGACTCCTTATATTCCTTGTTAATTATGTACCAGCTACATCCTTGAGGAATACAGCGTTGGTAGCTTAGTATTCGACGTCTATTACTGAAACTATTTATAGAACCATTTATAGACATGCCATCTGATTCATTATATAGGTATTGACAAGAGGCACATCATGAAGCTTTGCATATTAGGAGTTTGTAAAGGGTACAGACGGAATAAATGAGATGATTGGAAAAATACTTCATTTATTTATCATTATGTAGTTTGGTACACGCTTGAAGCCACAGTTCGTTATTCAAACACCGGTCACTTTTTGAGACCAATCACTGCCAGGTTACGCGGACTGTAACTATAGTCAAAAACCGGCTCAACCCAGCATTCTTTGACGGAATCCTGTTCCCGGAGATATTGCCACCGATCCACAACAATCATGGACTCCACAAGCTGAGCACTGAATGCCATTAAGCTCCACACGATACTGATGTATTTTCTCGTGTGAAGGTACTCAGCCTCGTAGTGCTCAATGTCCTCATCCGTCATGGTAGCAATGTGGACCCGTATCTTGGAACCATAAATGGGGTCTTCGCTCATCTTGACCGTAGCCGCACGGATATATGCATTAAATGACTTGTATGCAGACTTGGGCACCGATCCGATGATAAAAGCCTTATCCTTAGGCTCTGAATGGGATCCATCAGAGGAAGGGTCCTCTGACGCGGGGGGTTTAGGAAGAACGCCTCGATCAACGAGGATACGCTGGAGAAGAGCACGGAAATAGTGACGTGTAAACGACACTTCACTGTCTTTCTGTGTCCAATTATGTGGAGCTTGCACGGCTAATGCACGTGCTGTGATATTGAGTCTGACACCTGTCGTTGTTCCAGAATTCCGGTAGTCTTCGTAGAATTTGGAGATAGGAAACCCGTGTGGATCGTATGATGAGCCAGTCTCCCGAAGTCGAGGGTGAAGGGATTGAAGGATAGGTAGTTGATTTGTGGCTGGACCGAGGCGCTCAGTCAATAGATTGTAGCAGCAGCCAATCATAGCAACCGCCACGACCGAAGGGTTGAGAATGAGGGATTTGAGGCCATGGTGAACAAGATTTCCGCAAGAGTGAAGAGAAACGACCATCACTCTGGCGTTGGCATCTTTCTTCTCTGCCCCGCCTGAAGTACCATTCAGGGACGGGTTAGTGACGTGTTCGATAATGGGCTCTAGGTAGCCATCTTGGATGTCATGTTCGATATAGCTGAGAGTACCGCGACTATCGATCTCTGGCTTCGGGGGTTTTTGTTGGAGTGATCCTTTTGTCAGAGAGCCTAGCAGTTCGTCAGGTTCAAGGCTAATCTCGCCTAGCATATTGGAGATAGTAGCATCCTCCGAGACCTGTGAGCTGTCTAGTGATGGCTGCGGCGTATCGGATGTCTCAGATAAATTCTTTTCAGTACTTCCGTCGCAGCCTTCGCATGATTCTTTGCTTTTAGCGTTGCGAAGAGCCTTAGGGTCATTCGCTAACTTGGCACGAACATCCATACCCTTGGCACCTGTAATATACTCATGTTTGCGCTCGATTGCGATGATATGCTTGTGATAAGGGGAGCTGACGAGGGTGCGTCCCAAGTAGTTCTGTCCAGATCCAAAATCCACAATATGAGAAACCGGTTCTCCTTGGTGCTCATGAACAGTGTCTGACAAGGATGCAACATATTGTGAAAAGCATTCAACTTCGTGCACCTTTTTTCTGTTCATGCGCATAGCAACTTGCTTCGGAAGATCAATACTCTTTGAAGGTGAAGTAAATGAGCCTTGTTGTAGTACCAATCGACGAACATTGGAAATGTAGTCTAAGAGGCTTTGAGGAGGGAATGCTCCGCCTTTCCAAGTCCGGCTGCTGTGATCTGCATCGGGACCCGGAGGTCTTTGTAAGTGATCAAGATCCTCCCTAAGGAGCAGTTGAATGATGTCTTGGATATCATGATGGTGGAAGAAAGACCTCCAGTTTTCTGGCAGTAGTGTTGTATAGACGTCAGGCTCGCGGGTCAGAAAGTCGACCATATGCACGCCACCACACAAGTTCATAAAAAGCACCGACGTGGTACAGAAGGAGAGAAGCTCTTCAATATAAGCATCAGGACTCTCCCATGCCTCAGCGATGGGCAGGGGGCGACTGGAAGCCATGCGAAATGCTCCTAGTCAATAGTAAATAACCCCACGAGGATTTTTCAGCGCGGGAATCCGTTTAGGCTTTTTTATGGAGATTGTTAATTACACGGACCCAAACAATTGATAGTTGGATCCGCGCTAAGCCGCACTGAGGCTAGACCAGTAATTGTAATTCAGAAAGATTCTGCCTGGTTTCTTCAGTATCCCAAAAGTGTGCGTTTAGTTTGGAACCTCTCGGGTCGATTACATAACTTTCTGCTATCTCTTTCTACAGGTTTTAACTTCGTGTCAACTTATAAATGCTGATAACAAAGCACTGGCTTGCTATTCTGACAATGTGCGATTCAATTAGTTTTGGGACATATAAGATATCGTAACTTTTCTTCAATTTAAAAGTGTGTCGTCAACTTGGCATTTCAATTTGTAGATAACTAAAGGCGGTCTGTTGTATGTTTCAAACTTAACGTACGTTATGATAACAATACAATTTGTGTATAAAGCCTCGTAATGAAAGCGATCTTTATGTTCATATGTCCGATATAATTAATCAGTGCCCGCGCCCGCATAAAATGGTAATCATGTGTGTTGCGTCGAATTTACCCGCAAGCGAAGAACATGTTCTTGAATGCCGAAGAAGCGAGGCGAATTTTTTCTCCAAACTACAATTACCGCGCTATCCTAATGCGATTTAGCGTGTATCCATTTTTCAAAATTTTCGGTCCATCTAATCGACGTCCTTTTTATCACGTTGTGTTATCGCAGTGGGTCCACATGCCGCCATCAGCCCGGATGTTATTAGCAATGGTTCAGCTAGCTTGATATTATAGCGAAAATTGACTACCTTGTCAAACTTTTATACTCCAAAGGGTGTGCTATTCGTTGCAATTATAGCCATTGTGGTGTGGCCACTGAGGACGCTCTGCAGAGAAAAAATCATTTATCTATACAGCGCGCGGATATTGTAGTACATCCCCATGAAAGCTCTGGGTATCCAAGAAGACGAAACGAAACTTCAGATCAGCGAACCAAATCCCCAAGCCTGCTCAAACTGTATGCAAAAGGACCTCGGGAAACAAGAAAGTGACCTATAATGGCTTCGTCCATGAAGGCTTACTGAAATCAGGCAGACATTTGACCATACCAGGAGGCTCGATTTGCCATGGAATCAACTCCTCTTCTGAAGCTGCCGTCGCGTTGACATGGTCAGCCACATAGCCTCGAACTGACTTGGTACCCCTGGCCTCGTCATCGCTATACGCAACATTGACCGCTGGCACGGCCATAATCTTGCCGATGCCCATGCGCCACATGTCCTTTGCCAGTAATGTCGGCTCCCCAGCATAGCACTCGCCCTCTTTGGAAGCCCTGAACTTCAGCTTCCTCTGCAGAAATGGTGCCGCGTCAATGGTCACCATCCCTCCCCAGCAGGAGTAAACCTGCAACGGGAGAAAGGCATCATAGCGCTTCTTGCTCGGCGGATCATCAAAGAAAAGGAAGTCTTTGTAGTCCCACTTGTCCCGGGGGATGTCGAAGAAGGTATTACCCGCCAAAGAGCGAGAGACCCAGCTATCATAGAAGCAATTGCCGCTGTCCTGCCAGTCAAAAGCACACGTCATGTGAGCCGACTGGGTAACGTGCTGAAACAGTAGCTCAAGGACATCTTCTGGACACAATGCCACGTCATTGACGAAGATGATGATACTGTCTTTGGCATATTGTGTGTGCTCTGCCTTGGATCCACACATGAGAGGCGCCAGCGCCATATTCCGTAGCCTCGACAATGCCTCAATCCGATCCACGCCTTTCGCTTTGGGATTTACCCCATCCACTTCGAGATGGAACTCAACTCCAAGCTTTTCGACAGTATCTCTCAGCGCATTAAGGATATCCCATGTGCCGTCGATTGAACGGCCCTCAACGATTGATAAAACGCAGTATTCTGGCCCAAGAAATTGCATTGCTTCGATTATGCTACCCATGAGTCGAGGTAGAACGCCAACGGCTTGGTAAAGATCCAGTGCAAAGAAGTATCGCTTCTTTCCATCATGTTTGTTGTTCCGTGCAAGGAATATGTCATATCGCGACCCGATGGTGTGGGGACACTGAAGCTGGTCGAAGGTGGAGTTGTCGCCGGGATTAACGATCGCATTGATGTATGTCTGGATTTCTTCAGTCCGAATCCTTTGAGGTCGATCGAGAGTATATTCGTTGGACGTAATGTTTGGTTTGACACAAAAATCCCCAACCGTATGGGTATTGAACAGCGTATCTGCCGAAAATTTGAGACCTTTTTCTCGCAATTTTCCTGCCAGATCTGAAGTAATGAGCCAGTCCTCTCTGAAAATTTGGAACTGCGCCGATTTGACGGACCATAAGCCGAATATGAAGACGACACCCAGGAACAGGGCGTAGGCTCGTCTCGACTTCATCGAATGTAGCCGCCAGGGAGGGCGGAGGAACGACTTCTTCCGGTGATGCAAAGGCAGCCGTATGAGGGGAATGCAAGGGCAGCAGATAAGACAAGATACAGTACTAGTTCGCAGTTCTATTGTGGGGAGCGGCAAGGAGGACGCAAGGGACATACTAAGAAGTGAAGCTCAAGTGAAGGACGGAAAGGTACTAGTCCTAAAATGTATGAAAACAGATATCGTGTGATGTGGACCAGAGTACCTCGTTGCTAAATAACAGCTACATTTTTTGTCTACCACCCAGCACAACGCCTTCCTGCTTTAGATCAGCCGTGGTCCCAGAGTTGAACCTAAGATACACCACACCATCATAACGCGGTCGCGTTGAGCCATCCGACAACAGTAGCCTGACATTTGTTCCTTGTAATTAGCACCGTGCCATCGGCAATAATGTGTCTAGCTGAAAATGGTTATTCATCAACATTCTTGCGCCAAAATGGTCAACCATGCTCTTGCAGAATGTGAAGGGGCCAAGCCCTCTCGACAACAACATAAAAGATCTGCCATTTCTACAGGTCCACTGTGGATCTTGTGACGACCTTGCACAAGTACTTCCGATCTTTGTGGTCAGAGACAGCTTCTATGGAATTGTAGAAACGAGGAAATTGAAGCTTCTGCTGGTAAAAAGGAGTAAGGGGAGCCTCCACTCCAGCGCTGATCATCATGTGACCTGGATCGGTTTCACCACCGTGATGACTAATCAGGCCTCAAAGCCTGTGCTTAAGCAACTATACCCTGAATAATTGAAAAATGGTCACACAGTTGAGACGACCAAATAATGATAGTAGAAGGAGAATCTCGTGCTAAGCCCTGAGTATGAAAGCTGCAAAAATCATCACCAAAGCCTAAAATCACCTCCCGCTTTCGCTTTTTTTCCAGTAACAGTCGAGTGCTTACTGAGAATCGGTACCAGCGCTATCTTGAGGTCATTTTGGATTGGGCGAATTGCCGCTTCGGTGGCATTAATTTATCTTTATGAGCCAGGTGAAAGGCTTGTGAAAACTCAGCCACAGATGGAGAGAGTGGTCCGCATGCAGCTTGGAAACAGCGCTTATGTCGAAGAATATGAGCTCCTATCGCGTAGTGCTTACCCTCCATGAGTATGATATGACCGGTGCCTGTATGTAGTCCCCGTGTCCCGCAACAAATTTCTTGTACGTGAGATCTCAATGTATTCTTTCCATTCCCTTTCTTCATCACGGACTTTGAAGTCCGCCGTGACACTCGTTGATATATTGTTTCTCATCTCCCCTCAACCCACACTTTATTTAAATCCCCTATTTGAGCCAAGCTTTGGTTTGTGGATACAAAAGCCGAATTATCATCACTGTCTTGCCCTCGAAGAGTTGCTGACCCGGACTTTTACCCTACTGCGCTTCGTTGCCGCATCCAAGCCGTGCAAAGGCATATCGGCGAGGCTGTTACGCCCCAGCCCACTAGCCCTGATGACATTCTCATGAATAACCTGAAAGGGTAAAGGCCTTCGGAAGGCATTGCGCAGGCCATTCACAACTAGTCACGGAAGGCCTTGCGAGGGGTCAACTTATCGATCTACATTAACCATCTGTTTCTGGAGCTGGTGGAAATATTTGTATCAATGGATCATACATAGCCGGGGTTTCAAGCGGGCAACCAAAAGGTTACTTTGCGGCTTAGGTTTCCAAATACCTGCTCGGAGGTATTATGTATATCTGGTTGGTGGTTTCTTCAATCCCAGGGATTGTTTACTAGTGAAGCTAAGAGAGCGAGATCTATACACCTTGGTACATGTGTCTAGGCCCATGGCCCGCCGGACTAGTCCTCGCACGCCTCCAGGCCTGCCTTAATTTTAGAACAGCTCAATGAGAAGCTCTCTGAATGCCTTTGAGTCCATCTTTTTCACTTGAGCGATCTCGAAACGCTTCAGTTTAATATAGTGATCAATCATGGGGCGGCCAATCATGGTGGACAAAGACCCAGTATCTGCATCCAGGACTGCTAAGGAATCCTCGAGGCATTGTGGCAGCGGCTCGCTACAATCTGAAGCTTGATTTTCTGGAACCCCCAAATCCGGCCAAAGAAGTGGCTCTTTGCCAGCCAACCCCAGAAGTCCGGCTCCCAATATTGCTGCCAAGGTGGAGTACATGTTCGCAGTGACATCAATGCATCGGATTTCCCAGTGACTAGGTTTCACCTTCCGAATGGGAACAAGTCGAGAGTCTGTTCCCCAGGCGACGGAGAATCCAGCCTCATTTGGCTTGAGTCGTTCGTAAGATACCTCCAGCGGTAGGCAAAAGCCACACAGACTTGGAAGACGCTTAAGAATGCCCGCAAGGAATGACTCTTCAAGATTAGGACTGGCCGGCTGAAGTGAGAGATGCATGTGTTGGCCACTAGCTAGGGGCTCCGAAGTGACTGGCTTTGGAGACATGGTAACTGTATAACCGTGGCGAAAGAATATGTCTTTGAGGTAATCGTGTACCAGTATTAACTGATCAATGGCTTGGGTTGGTGGAAGTGGCCCTAAAACAATTTCATATTGTCCTCGGATTCCCTCTGTGTGCACCGCGAGAATTTCCACACCCTGAGCGCGTAGCTGACGAACACATTGCTCCACATATTGGTAGCAAGTATCTCGTAGACCGGCAACAGAGAAAAGGCCAAAACCTTCACTACATCGAACCATTGCGTCTGAGGAAGTGCACGATTTCATCACCGTAAACTCCACCTCAAAGCCCACGAGGAAATCCAGTCCCCAGGTATTTCTTGCCTCTAGCAGCATCGAAGTCAACGCCTGCCGTGGACAGAGGTCACTCCGAATCGAGTTATGTTGTTCGTAGTTCAAGGCGCACATCACTAAGGCAGTCTCAGGGTGAGAAGCTACCCGAAGAGACGACCAGTCCGGAATCGCCCAGTACATGCCTCTGGGCGGTGCTCGATGTAGAATGATATTGTTGACGGTGCAGTCGATCGCGATCCCAGCGGCCTGAATCGGCTTCCCTTCGGCAACCAAAGCAATGACGGACTCAAAGAGAAGTACACGAGTCCGGAGAACCCCTGAATAGTCCTGCCATTGGAAACGAATGAAGGTAATCTCAGGGAAATCATTTCGGAACTGATTGAGAATCTGGGTTGGGCTTGCGAGTTTGTTCATCATGGTGGGCTTGTTCGATATGCCAAATTGTTGAAAGAAGAATCAGAACGTCAACAAACTGAGGAATTCAAATTTGGAACAGACAGTAACCTAAATCTAATCCTGCACTAACTCTATTCAGACACAATACTGCATTCACATCCTATACGGGAATAGTCTAAGATCTCAGCTGAACTCCATGATCACTATAGCCCCACTCCATTTAGCGCCTTGCAATAAGGACATCTCGCGCCGCAGGACCCTTCACGTGCTTTCACCTATGATTACCTGAGCACCTGTAGGCTGTAGGCTATGCTTCCATCTCTCATTTTGCTTTCTTGAATCTTGCGTGAGTCAAGGCCTGATGCTAAGAGATTCATATGCATTTCCATTGCCATGCCGATCTTTCAAGTGGCGTTCATAGTGCTAATGCCACTGAGATTGATGTTCCCAAATATTCCTTTTCGGCTAATAAACTGACCCACTGTGGACGTGCTTCACATACGTTAGTGGCTTGATTCTTCAGATGCACTATATGTACGCTTACATGGTTGCTAGAGCCCAGGAGTGGATTCGCCACATTGTATATCTGTCTTCAATGTTAAGAATTTAGTGATGAATAACATAACAGGAAATTTGGACTCACGCAAGTCTAAAAAGATCGTTCGATCGAGAAATCCAGAGGAACTAGTGGAGCTGCCCACCATCTAGGAACAGTAAGATCTGCGATATGGCGGTGGGCTCTTCAGCTGATCCGAGAGCCAATCTGGCGCGCGATCGCAGAGTGGAGTCTCCCGACATCTTGGAGCGGCTGGGCCTGCAATGAGTCGATAGGTCCTTCAGCTCAGCTGCCCCACTACGAGCCGTCTATATCCATAAATGCTCGTGTTTACATCTTTCTCCTATTTACTGGTCGTCTAAATTCCACTGCAGAACTCGATAGAACAAGCGCCACCTACGTTGTAGGGGGATTAGCAGTATGGTGACATACTAATTTCAGATGCAATCAGAGTTTGCACTAGCTAACGTAGGTTTCAAATCGGGATGATGTTTCCACACGATGTTGGCCTTATGTTGGATCGTCGTCTTGCAGATTTTTCCTCATAACCAGCTAACAGGGTCCCATTATTGAGCCAACCCTGGATCTCTAGAGAGAGGCACACAACGAGAACAAAATATCGACGCATACGCTTCTACAGCTGTTATGGGCACCAAGCAGCTCTTGGGTCTCAATGGCTCGAGGCTGCAGGTAGCTATCGGTATCATAGCTGGTCTGGACTTCCTGCTTTTCGGCTATGACCAGGGTGTCACTGGAGGCTTGCTCACGCTTGAGTCCTTTGTCAAGTACTTCCCAACAATAGACACGACAGATGCGCATATGTATGGTTGGTCTGCAGCCGAGAAGAGCAGCCAATCAACGCGACAAGGCATTACTGTCGCTGCATACAACCTAGGTTGTTTTGCGGGTTCAATCCCCACAATCTGGATTGGCAATAGGATTGGACGGCGCAAAGCCATCTTTCTTGGTTCTTTTATCATGTGTATCGGGGCCATACTGCAGTGTACCTCTTATGGCCTTGCACAGCTTGTGGTTGGTCGAGTAGTGACCGGATTCGGTAAGAGTCATAGGCTTCTAGACTTTGCAGCGAACTTGGAGGGCTAAAATGAAACAAAAACTAGGAAATGGTATTAATACATCCACTGTACCCACTTGGCAATCTGAATGCTGCAGATCTCATCGACGTGGCCAGATGGTCATGATCGAGGGTGCTATGGCTACTTGTGGTGTTACTATTAGTTATTGGGTTGATTTTGGCCTCATGTTTGCCGATCCCAACGAAGTTGCCTGGCGTTTTCCTATTGCCTTCCAAATAGTCTTCGCAGCTATCATTCTCGCCTTCGTTATGTTCCTGCCAGAGTCTCCACGCTGGCTTGTCCTTAAGGGCCGTGAGGATGAAGCCCGCGAAGTTCTTCAATCCTTAATGGGCGATGATACTAACGAGCAACTTGTGGATATTGAATTCACCAATATCAAAGCAACCGTTTTGGAAATGGCCAAGGGCTCATTCCGGGACATGTTCACTATGAATGAAGACCGTCATTTCCATCGCACTATATTGGCGTATGTGAATCAGATGTTCCAGCAAATTAGCGGCATTAACCTTATCACATACTATATTCCTACTTTGCTGGAGAATCAAATCGGATTGACCAGCACTGTGTCTCGTCTGATCTCCGCTTGTAACGGAACGGAATATTTCATGGCTTCTGTGGTTGCTATATTCACTATTGAGAGATTTGGTCGCCGGACACATATGATCTTCGGTTCAATTGGAATGGCGCTCTCTATGGTGGTTCTGGCTATCTCTAATAGAATTTGCACATCCAATACAGGTAATGATACTGGTATGAAGGCAGGAATTGTTCAAACTGTCTTCCTTTTTGTTTTCAATACCTTCTTTGGTATTGGGTGGCTTGGTATGACTTGGTTATACCCTGCAGAGATTGTCCCATTGAAGATTCGCGCCCCTGCAAACGCTCTATCCACTTCGTCTAATTGGATCTGGAACTTCATCGTTGTCATGATTACGCCAGTTGCCTTCAATAACATTGGATATAAGACATACATTATCTTCGCTGTTATGTGAGTCGGCCAATCTGGATATTGTCGTACATGTTGCTGACTTTTTATAGCAATGCGTTCATCGTCCCATTCGTTTATTTCTTCTTCCCAGAAACCACGTCTCGCTCATTGGAAGAAATGGATCGCATATTCCGAAAGACAAATACCGTCTTCGATGTTGTCACAGTCGCCCGTGAAGAGCCCCATGCATATGGTCCAAAAGGCGAGCTTCTTTACACCTTAGAAAATATCGAGGATGATTCAGATTTTATGAGGGTTTATGGACCGGATATCCGGGGCGGTGTTCCTAATGTATAGTGTTGAAAACATTTGTGTCCGAGGTCCTTGTTGAGGTCGCACTGTGGGTTCCCCGAGATAAACCTAGCGCTTGCAAATCCTGGAGTGTTCCCATCTATTCCATGCCTACATTTTCCACTTATTTATTGAATGTTCTCATCACTTTTCTTCAAACCTGTAGAATTCAGAGGCCAAAATATTTGCTCGGCCATAAGATAAAACATTGAAGTTCTCTACCTACGTCTTGATCCCCCAACTTTTGCGGATCCGTTGGAGCCACTCATCGACCAGCATAATCTCGTCACCAACCTTGACGTTGCCCTCACCGATGGTTTGATGCGCGGCTCTGTCATAGGCCGGGACATGCAGCATTTCATGGTCCTTGCTGCAAATTTTCATCACGAGGGTCCCATCGCGTATACTGTCCAAACACCTTCGGTCAAATTCCATGTAGTTACACTCCTTACAGACATAGATATCGTCCGCGAACGTCCATGCGGTACCGCAGGAACCGTCGCAGACGTCATTCAAGAGCCCTTCGAGCACTTTCTCAGCTGTGTCACTTCCAGCAGAGTTATCAGGGCTCTCTGTCGCATTAATGGGGGCTATCAATGACCAAGCGGCGAGCGCGTCAGCTTCCAGGCCTGCAGACATGAAGTACATTGCGAGTCCATTGTATCCCTGCCAGTCGTTGAGTGGATCGTCATCAGATAGCAGGTCGAGACTAAGCTTCACATGACCACGCAGTGTATTCTTAGCAGCCTGCTCATCCCCCTGTAGTGTGTGGTATCGAGCGAGGAGTCGCGCAGCATGCGTCCCAAAGAACTGCCTCGTGGGATTTTCGGTGCTTTCAAATGCGGCGATATTCTCTAGGTGTTCCAGGTAAGCCGCAGCAGTCTCTGGATCCTGTCGGGCTTTCTCTGAACAAACGATAGCAAGCTGCGAACGAACCTCAGCTTGTTTATCAGTGATGAGAGAGTCGTCGGCTCCATCTATTGACAGGATGTACAGCCACTGATTGATAGCGAACTCAACGCGGTCGGCGTTTCGGGCTTTGTTGTTGTAGCACAGAAGTGCAAGTTGATGCATGAGACAAATTTGACAGATTTTTCCAGCCCACTCCTCTGAGGCATTGCCACTCTTTCTTGCCTGCGCGATTAGTGCCTTGGCATCGGTGATTGCTGTTTCGTAGCTTTTGAAAATTATGTTGAATTCCAGCTCGCCGGAAGCAGATGCGTGAAGAGCTTCATGGTACTCATCTCGATGGTAATGTACATGGAACGTTGAGGTCTGCCTATCGAAGCGATTTGTCCCATCTGTAGAATCTTTCAGCGACTGGAGGAATTCGAGCAGGCGTTGGTAATTCTTTTGCTCATGTAGCACCATGATGAGTGCAAGAGTAGTGTCATAATCGTTGGGAGTATCTTGTAGTAGCTTCTCATAGATCATCAAAGTCGTTTCGGTTCGGCCAACTTCTTTGTTCCAATCAGCTAAATCTCGATCGATACTGGCCAGCTCCTCTTTGAGCTCGTCCGCATTTCCAATCTCTCCGGTCTCAATTGCTTCCTTCGCAGCCGCCAAAATATCGATGGCGACGGCATATTCCCCTTGGTTGGCATAACAATCCGATAGACCCCACTGTGAGAACCAATTATTTTGCACGAGTGTCGAAGTGAATTTAAATTGTTTAATTGCCTCGTCGTATTTGCCGTAGTCTCGTAGAGTCCGAGCCAGATTACGGCTCTCCTCATAGCTCAAAGAGTCTAATTTGTTCCGCTCCTGGGCCCATTTCGCAGCATCTAAGATCTGGGTAGCCTGAATCTCTTCCATGAGCGGCTCATGGGTTAATCTTTCGACCTCCGCGTTTTTGCGGTTCTCAATCTAAAGTGATATTAGCTATTAGCTACCATCACGAACTCTGTGGACATTCTGCACGCACCTTTGTGATATACCCTTGCACAGCATCAAAATAGAATGCAACGTTATCCGGGCCGGACTGGAGCCACCAGCGGGCAAGAAATTTGCCAATATGCTCAAGTACATCTGCATCAAGCTCAGATTTTGAACTCAAACTCTTGATCCACTTGCTCTGCTCCTCGGAAATGTTTTTCGTGACGGCAGAGTCCTGAAGCCATTTCAATGTGACTTCCGTCAATTCATCCTCATAAATCCAGCAGCCCCGTAGCCAGGCATTGTTGAAGCTCCACCATCGCTCAATGACCTCTTCATCGGCAAAGACTCTCACTAGGTACGGGCCTAGAGCGATTTTGCGATGCGGTTGTATTAATGAAGGGTCGACTTGCTTGAGATGCTCCCCAAAAAAGGCCACCGCGTACGGAAGCAAAGGATCCAGATTTGGTGATGGCTTCGAGCAAATGACCTCCAGACATCCAGAAACCAACGTCAGATGTGCCATTTCTGTATCAACTCCGACTCGTGCGGTTCTCCCCTTGATCTTCCGCTGGAAGAAGTCATCGAACCCGAATCTGTTGAACAGAGTAGGGTCACAAACAGACTCCAAAAACCGTCGCACAATTCTCACCTCGGCCTCACTAACATCACCCACGGTTCCTTGGTTAACGTCGTCTCTGCTGTCTTCGGAATCGAGCTTGGCCATCAAGAACTCCTTTATCGAGTCAGAGACAAGATGAACGCGTGCGCCGGCGATGTGAAACAGAGGAGAATATTGGTTTCGTATCTTCTCCGCGAGAGGTCGAAGGGAAGGCTCACGCGATTTGAGGAAAAGTACTGCCTCCAGCTCCTCAAGACTGAGGGGGCGGAACGAAAATACGACCCATGTGAGAAGGTCGTTGAGATCGGAGATATCCTCATCACTGAGCGTCTCAGTGAGCAAGTCGATTTTCCTAACAATCGTGTCGGCTCGATTTTCTCCAGATCGCGCCAATATTTCACGAATTTCGCCAGGGCGTTGTTTGCCACTAATTTCGTCTAAGAGAAGTCCGACATTGACAAAGTCCCCTTTGGTCTTTTTCGTGAGCGTTTCTAGGATCTCGGTGCGCAAAGCTACCACTTGATCTGACGGTCCAGTCAGGATCTCCATCTTGCTCATACGCTCCTTAACGAAGCATAGCATATCGTCAAGATTCTTTGACGCGACGTCAATGACTGAGATTCCCTCACCAAGTTGACCCTTGACCATTTCCATCGTCTCCTTTCGGCCAGTCAAGAGAACACGGAGGTTGAATCGAGGCCAAGATGAGGCTTGCCAGTCCTCAAGAACTAAGATGAATTCCTTGAGATGATGCTTGTCCATGTGATCAATTCCATCCAATAGAAGAAAGAAAGTCGAGTCGCTCTTGAAGGACTTGCTGAAGAGCTGCTCGCAAATGCTCTTGATCCGGTTGACACCGGCTGTTTTGACCGAGCTTAGATCTTTGCGATACACCATGTCCACTTTAACAATCTGCCATGCAAGCACTTCCAAAGCTTTTACTAGTGATGGGTTTTTGTTCTCTTGTTGATCGAACATATAGTAGGAGGGTGTAGTGCAAGTCATATCCTCTGCTACTTCGGCGTACACATCTTGCAAATGCTTAACGATGGTTGCAAAAAGGAATGATTTTCCATAGCCCTCATCCCCACTGAGTCCCAGGATTGAACACCGCGACTGCGATCCTCGGGTATCTACCCACGAGGTATACATAAGGTCGCGTTGAAGCCACTCTCCACTGCCCTGCACTTGCTCGGCCAGATGCCGTTTGTAGATTGCTTGAATGGCCTTGTATGTCTCGCTAGGGCGATCAAGGTTCGTATCAATGCTGCTCATTAGCCGCTGTGCTGTATTGTCGGCATCTCTCTTCTTTTCGAACGTAAGAAGTTTATCAACGGAAATTGTGACCTTCTTAGTTCTCTCTCGGGTTTCGACAATGGCTTGTTCGCTGGTCTTCTGCGATTCGAATCCCAAGGTCGCGCGCATTTGAGACTCGCGTTCAACCAGTGAAGTCAGTCGAGCTAGTTGACCGCTTACACCTTCATCACCATCAAACGAGAAGACTTTCAGGGCAGTAAGGATCTTGTTGCCCTTGAGAACCTTGATAGACAATGCACAAATGTCTACAAAGCATAACAACTCCTCATTGATGATTTTCCGGAGGGAAATATCAACGGCGTCTGGTGGCAAGCGCATGTAGATCTTGCAGCGCTCCAATACATCGGAGATTCGCCGAAAGAGCTCGGCTAGACTACTAAAAATTCGTTTGTATTTGGCTCCGGTATCGATGAGATACGAAATCGCGTTGAAGCAAAGGCTACTAGGTGCAAAGACCTGTTTGCCATCATTAATAAGAGGTAGTGATCTTCGCATTTATAAAGTACTCACCATGCTGGCACCTTGAGCGGCTATACCCCCTAGGACTGTAATGAATTTCAGTGTTTTGCTGATGACATCCTTAGCAGCTTTGTACTTGTTGTTTTTTTCGTCGTCTGCATCTTGGTTTGTCCGTATCTGGTTGAGAACCTCGTCGACAGTGAACTTTGGGGACTTGGTGAGATCAACGTGAGTGGTTTGCGCAAAGGCCCCACAAGCCCGATTCCATGCATCTTGGATGTTATAATCGTCCATGATTCCAGCGGACATGTAGACGATACACTGAGGTCCTGTCTCAGCTGGATATGGCGCGAAGATGGAGGGGGGTGGTTTTCGAGAGTCGTTTCAATTGCACTACAAGGGAACCTCGTATTCGCAGCGGGGCATCATAGTGTTTGTACTTCACATCAAGCAGAGACATTGTCGCCCAAGAAAAAAGCGGCTGAGGGTTGAATGCCGTAAGGAGGGGCGTGGCGCCTTTTTAACCAATGAAGATAGAGTAAGCTCTTACATGGCCGTGCTGGCTTAAAGGGATAGACCGTCCTCGCGGTAAGATTTGGATCCTCGAATTCCCCTGTTGGTTGCAAACTGCGCCCAAGTCCTCTGTTTGGAGGGTGCCAAGCCGCTAACCCTTTTTAGCCTTTCTGCTTATGGGATCAAGACACCCCTCGCGCATCACGTGCATCTTCAAAGGTGTCAGTATTATTAGATGATGTAAGCTAGCGAGATCACATGATCTTTAGTAAGCACGCACATAAAGTGTGGGCACACAGGTAGAAGAATGGACACGGCGACCGGTAGCCTTTGCTATGAAAGGGGCATTTCTTTCTATTATGCCAGAACAGTCCCACCGAGATTTCTGGTGACCAAACCAGACTTTGAAGGGGTAGAGAAACCGCCCTACATACATGGCCTGAATATTAATGCTTCATGAATAGCAAGCGAACCAGCATGGCAGACTGCCGCCCCAATCCGACCGAGTAGAACGCGGCATATAGTTCCCCCGTCCCCGCCGGTAAGTCTGTCCCGTGACCGCGGAATCCCCCGCTGACTCATCATCGCCCTCTTTCCTCCCATAGGCTGCTCTGGGCGACGCACGAGCCCCGGCCACGGATCATTTCGAACCAACTCTGGAGACGGAGGTTGGTCTCGAGAGCCGGCTAGCAATTAGCTTGGATCGCCAGATGTAATTGCTAATGTACTGCTATTGGTTCTCACTTAGGAAAACATTGGTCGCATGGTCACCGCCGTTGGCAAATTTAGTACTACAGAAGAAGAAACACCATATATGACTGTTTCGTACTTAAGACAACCACCCTACTAGGAGAGGTATACTTAGTCTCTCGTCCCTTGACGCAGATCCTAACATAGCTTGACTAGGCGCTACTAGACTCGATCCGCCCGATCAATAACAAGATCGTCGCGCAGAAAGCGCATCCTGGCTGATGTCGAGGAGTAGTTCCCAACGATCTATGGAGGATCAGATATCGAGTGACCACAGGTTGGAGAAAATGGAACAAGGGAGACCTGGAGGCCTTTTTGAATTATTCTTGGCCCATAAGCGCTAAGCAGGCGAGGTCCTTCAAAAGTCCCATGCGAGGGAATGCAAGGAAATCTTCCCGACAATCGAAAGACAGCTAGCGATCAGCATTCCTCAGGTCAACCAAGTCCTTCAGAAAATAAATCACGATATAACCAAGACGATGCTTGAGCAACTTGAAAAACTGCTCCTTCAGCCACTTGGAAGCCTTGAGCGGTCCAAAACTCCTATCTCCAGACCAGGGTGATAGTGATTGACGCATTGGATTGATGCGTGGGGGATAGTGAAATTCAACTAATCATCCAACTTCTCCTACAGCTGCAAAATTTAGCTGCCGTGCGTCTACGGGTGCTTTTGACTAGCAGGCCTGATTCACTCCGTCTTGGATTTTTGAAGGTTGCGGACAATGACCATAAAGTCTTTATTCTCCATGACGTCCCTCTTGAAGTGATCAAGCATGACATATCAGTGTTTTTGGATCACCGACTTAAATAAATTCGACTGGAGCGCTTCCTACCAATAGACTGACCAGGCGACGAAGATGACTATTTTTGCAAGTATTGTGCATGCTAGGGATGTTAAAATGGAATTTTAAAATTTCATAATTCCTGACCTTGCAATGTAATTCGAAATGGGCCTCGGAATCTGGAAAACAGAGCTAGTCCCAAGGTAGTAGTGATTATCGTCTATTCTACCAATCAATGCTTTTGAACGTGAGTGTTATCAGAATATAAGTAGGTCTTGGCTGAAGCTGCTCATATTTGGAGCTATATGTGTACAGATGCACCTTGCATAAATGGGGTCTCACATTTTTTCCGATGTGCAGTTGCCACTAAGGGGGGTGGAAAAACCCACTGTGTTAAATATACTACTTCCGAGAATCGAAGTCCAATTTTACACATCCCTAGTAGTGATTTGATTAATATCTCATAATTTCCCCAGAAACGATGTCAGTCCCAGCACCACCTGCGGGGGTCAATCTTCAAGAGAGTCAACAGAACGTAATTGTCATATCTCTTTTTTCGACATGGGCGCTCGCGATACTCGTCCTATGTCTTCGCTTCGCCTCGAGAGTGATATCCAAGGTCGGTTTTTGGTTAGATGACTGGCTTATTATACCTGCCATGGTAAGTGAAAACAAACATCATGCTGAGGAATGAATGAGTAAATGGGGTTTTGTAGGTGTTGCAAACTCTACACTGCTTTATGGCTGGTATTTGGTGTAGGTCATTTTTTCGTCCATCATGGATGTAACCTTCCCGCCTTCAATGTATCAGCAAACTGACCTACATTCTAGCGATAAACAATGGCGTGGGAAGGCACATCTGGGTCTCTTCCCCAGGTAAATCTACCCTAGTTTTCCAGGGACTCTTTATTGCACAATTTTTATACGTTGGAACCGTATGCTTTGCCAAATTCTCTATATTAGCCATGTATTGGCGGCTGTTCAACATAGAGCATTATGTGAGGGTCGCAACCTACATCTTGGCTGTCATGGTGGCATGCTGGGGATTTGGCGTGGTAAGTCAAGCCAATATCTCGTCAAAAAGAAACTTATTCCGCCGAACCCTAACCTACACCCTCATGGTCGCTAACTATATCCTACCGCCAGATATTAACATCATGTTTGCTGTGCATACCTCTTAAGGGATACTGGAACAAGACAATCAAAGCGAAATGTGGCGTGGATTCTCGGATTTACTTTATCGGCAATGCGGTTCCCAATATCGTAACCGATGCTGCTATTTTATGTGTGCCTATGCATGTGGTTTGGGGATTGAATTTACGGATGTTACAGAAGATCATCCTCAGCTTCATATTCCTGATGGGAGCCTTGTACGTGCTACACTCATCCATGAGAAGACATACACAGAGACAGAAAGAGAGGGTGGTGCGCAAAACTAAAACCTCGGATTGATCAGCTGATCACGTCATGTTTATACACTTCTAGTGCCACAGCTACTTCTATCATCCGTCTCATATATCTGATGAGTCTTGACTTGACCTCCGTGGACGTTACGTGGACTACCCGCAAAATCCAGATTTGGACCCCGGTTGAAATGAATATGGTAATCATCTCAGGTAAGCTTATAGCTCTAGCACTTTTACATGTCTACATACGCACTTTTCTTTGTTAACACCTCGGTCTGATTGCAGCTTGTCTCCCATGTCTACGCCCGATATTCTCCTTAGCCCTGAATACCTGCCGTTCAATTCGCGAAGGTCAATGAAAAACAGCGACAGGCACTTTCCAAGGTACAGTAAAGCCATATTTGCAAGGCACTGTATGACAGTAAGAACAATAGTCATACATATTATCTGGATTTATAGCTCTTCTGTTATCAGACCCGCATACCTACTACACCACATACGATTAAGCAGCTTGCTTAGCAAGCATCAACTTTCAAAGCACTATCACGCAAGCGCTCGCGGTCACCAGGAGGCCCTACTGAGCGAGCACTAGATTTAGTGGTTAAAGGATGCCAACTAGTGATGTATAGCGGAGCGCTTCTAGCACAAGAACTTAGGGATTTACGACAATTTAACGAAAAGAAGCGTCCTAAACGCACACGGACAAATGGGTAGATATCTACGTCGCAAGGTTTAATGGTCGGTGAAATTTGCCTTTAAGCTAGTAGATTAAGTCTATAGATATAGACTCGTAAGAGGAAAAGATATTATAGTGGTGCGAAGGGTATTGGAAGTGGGGAATAGGAGATACGGCGAAACCGCGGAGGTGTGCGGGTCTCAGGCGGAAGAATAAAGTTGCGGGCGCAGTAGGTGCAACAATCTCAAAAGGGGTTTGGCAGACACAACAGGCCTCCCAGTTAAGCTAGAAACAAGCTGGATGCGTGGCTGTGTCACTAGGGCGGAGATTGACTTTTCTTTAACGTTCTTCCCTTTGTTTTTCCTTGATTCTTCGGCCGAAAACCTCGGATTTTCTTTGTACCTAATTTTCTTGGATTGCGGGCAACTACGGGTAGCGGGCAAGCCCTAACTTCACCTCCATGCACGATATATCTCGGGTGCAGCGTACCATTTCGCTGCCGGGCAGGCCCGGCAGCACCCCCGCATAGCGGCCATTACTAGAGGCAAGCTAGATCGGCCAAATGAATTCTACTACTACTACTACTACTACTATAAGCGGGAGTTAACTATACTGAAAATGGCCCTGTCTCCACTCGGTCCACTCAACTTTGGGAACGTTGCTGATTTACTGGGAGGTAGCTGAACACGCCGATCATTTACGTGCAATCCGTGCATGCTTCTCTAATTCTACCTATATCTGTTTCTTTCAAATCGAACTGTAGGACCAACGTACTTTGAATAATTTCAGATGATATATTCTGCGAACCAATCAAGATGATCTATCAATTAACAGGTCATCCAACGAAAATCTCGTCGCACTAAGGCATAAGTCTGTTTCCATATCCTACTCACTACATATCCAGGTACTGGCAGCATAAGATTCGACCCTAGTTGCTCTTCAAAGTTTACGTAAGCAACCGACTCCAAGGTTCGAGCCCTGACTCCAATATGTACAACATAATACTACAAATACTGCATTTATCGCCACAATGGATCGATCTACGCACACGGATGACATCGGAAGGGGGCCAATTGCCTTTCAGCAATGATCGCCCAAGTACGAACGGTACCGCCCCCAACAGCATCCATGGATCCACTAGATATGTGGACCCTGCCTTCACGGCCCCTTGAAATACAGTAGCATAGCTATTTAAGCGACCTAAGCAGTTCAAAGGATCAGATTCCTCCTGCATATCGTTTCTAATACCGGCGCCCTGACGTCATTCAAGATCACGACATCATATCTTAATATTAGGTGCTGGGTATCCTGAACCGGCATCGATCCAACAACCAGACCTCAAGATAATGACAGAGGAAATTAGCGGAACCGCGACGACACATCACTTCCAAAATAGGCAACAAGCACGACTCAAAAATCCTTTCACAAAACATGGCAACGCGGTATCCTCATCCGCCCCCGGGGCCGGTGTATGCCTTCTGAGACCAAGAGCACGCAGGGAAAGGTATATAAGGAGCTAATAACCACAGGTAGAGAGTTCAATTCAGACAGACACTCTCTTCCATTCAATCACTGCCTGTGAAGACCGAATTCTTCAAACTCGAATTCATAACTCCAACTCATACCTATCAACCTAGCGATTTTCCACACCTCTGTCATGATGCTTTTCGTGCCTAAGATTGCCTTGATGCTTGCCGCATCTGGATCAATCGCTGCCGCCTATCAGCTTACAGCTTGTACCGACACGAAGTGCAGCGAGAACTGCAAGGTCATTACAAACGATGATGTTTCCTCTACCAGCTCGTGCAATGATTTTGGTTTCACCGTTAAGAGTATCGAGTGGTGGGATACCCTCAACACTTTCAATGGGTGGGAATCAGCCGGATGTAGTGGTGGACCGGGAAATGAAGATGTTTGGATTACCGATGGAAATAAGAAAGGACAATGCTATGACATCACTGATTCGGATCTCGCAAAGGACGGTATTCAGTACTGGGAGGTCAACGCCAGTGGCGAGTAAGCAAAGAAGGTAATTGAGTCCTTACTGAAGTCTGATTGCGAAAGTGAGTTTGCTAATCTTTGGGTAGTACTTCTGCTTGGTACCAATCTCATGATCTGACTGTCTACCGCGCTTGAATTTGCAAAGTTGAATATGAGTTTTTTTCCGAGTGCTTCAAGTCCCATGAGATGCAAATATACGTGTATTTACAGTTCACTTCCAGACTTATAAGTTGATCTATTCGTCCTTTAGCCGTAACTCAGCCCCTGCGCTAGTGTGGCGCATGGACGTTGTCAATATTGGAATAATTTTACTACACAATCTCTTTGTCAAATATAGAAACGTACTACATGTAGCGTCAAAAACCAGAACTTATGATGACAATCATACGCGGCTTACTAAGTAAGGCAGTTGTAGAGCTCGCTGTATCAACATGATGGAAGGCAGGAATCTACGTTTGGATGAACAGCCCCCACATCACCAGCATACTTGTAAGAGCTAGGCTCTTTCATTGGATCCCCTGATTTTGTGTTCCTTTCAGATTCATCGTATTGAAATAAGCATCGACTTGCTAATTATTATGTGCCTAATACCTAGATATTTGTACCGAAAATATAATGCTGATACATTCCAAAGCCATAGTTTGTAGAAGCCAATAAAGCACATCCAAAGGTTGCATCATAGCTTTGACATTTGTTCTGCACACACCGATTTCATCAGTCGATTCATTTATACCCCTTCCATAATCGTCGGCTCAAATGCAATGCTCACTTCCCAAGTTGCGCCCTCAAATCGGATTGGCATGACCCAGCCAACACCCGGAATCCGATTCTCCGGTAAATTAACATTTATCCCTCACCCCGGTAATGACCCAAAATCAAGCTCATATAATGATAAACGTCGAATACTACTCACAGAAATGTCCGCAGGTCGTGCATGTGATGCCCAGTCATTGCTTGCGCACCGCTGCTATATTTCGCCTCTAACATATGGCCCAGTGATATTCTGCATAGTTCTCATGTGTCTGACGGGCGAGTTTTGCAAGAATCTCGACATCGTTTGAGCTAAATATGGTATGTGAGTATGCGCACGAATCAGTGAGCCTTATTAGAGCCTGCGACCACTGTTGCCTTAATAATAAGATGTCAAGATACTGATAGGGCGATAGTAATTCCGAGCCGGTGGGTTGGGCAGCCGACGTACAAACAAAGCAAACAGATGAGTCAGCCGCAAAAAAGTTGACTGGAACGAGGCGGGGCAAAAAAGTTACAAATCCGATCTTGCATCACTTCACCTTTGTGAGTCTTCGAATTTTAGTGGATTCGCGGTTTGAATCCTGAATTCAAGATGTCGATGGATTTGGACGCCCCCGTCTACATGACGGGACTGCAGGAAAACACCGTTACTGCCACGTGAGTTTCTTATCGCTAAACTTTTTTTGATTGCGATTTTTTGCTGTCGTGCCGGTTTCTAATATATCTTAGGATTCTTTGCTGCAACTGTGGTGCGCCCATTGATGGAACCACATCGGCTGGCGCTCTATGCCAGGATTGTCTGAGATTGAATGTCGACGTTTCTCAAGGGTAAGACTTGGATTCCGCTGAACAACCCCGCATGTGGACAAAATACTGACTTATGCGCCCGGAAATGTAGTATCCAGCGTGAGGGAACCCTTCACTGTTGCAGAGATTGCGAGAGATGGCTCCAGCCCCCCAACAGCTGGGTCGTCGCCAACCCCGAATCGAAGGAATTACTTGCGGTCTGTCTGCGACGTCTTCGTGGCTTGTCGAAAGTCCGCATTATCGATGCCAGTTTCATTTGGACGGAGCCTCACTCTCGCCGAGTGAAGGTCAAGATCACAATTCAACAGGAGGCTTTCCAGGGAACAATCATTCAGCAGACATTCGAGGTGGAATATGTGGTTGCATCCCAGCAGTGTGATGGTATGCGGAATATTTCTCCTTTCCTTTGGAATGCAGATTGACTAACGTTTTTCTTTCTCTCCAGACTGCAAGAAGTCGTATACCCACAACACATGGCGCGCTGCTGTCCAGGTTCGACAGAAGGTCCCCCACAAGCGTACTTTCCTTTACCTGGAGCAACTTATCTTGAAGAATGGCGCCCACAAGGATACAGTTAACATTAAAGAGGCGAAGGATGGCCTTGACTTCTACTTCGCCCAGCGAAACCACGCTGAAAAGATGGTCGACTTCCTCTCTTCCGTCGTCCCTTGCAAGACCAAGAAGTCCCAGGAGCTTATTTCTATGGATATCCATACCAGCACAAAGTCTTACAAGTTCACATTCTCCGTTGAGATTATCCCCATTTGCAAGGACGACCTTGTCGCACTTCCTATCAAACTCGCCCGTCAAATCGGAAACATTTCACCTCTTACTCTGTGCTACCGCGTCGGTACCTCCATCAACCTTTTAGACCCGACCACCCTTCAAACATCCGACGTTCCCACAGGAAATTACTGGCGGAATCCGTTCAAGAACCTCGCCGATGTGACCGAGCTTAAGGAATTCATCGTCATGGATATTGACCTCACCGGCCAGTCAAGTGGCAAATTCCATCTGGCCGAGGCCACCGTCGCTCGCGCTTCGGACCTGGGATCGAACGATATCACATACTTTACCCGCACACACTTGGGTGGTGTCCTGCACGTTGGTGACTCCGTGCTCGGCTACCATCTCAGCGGTACCTTGTTCAACAACGATAACTACGAGGCCCTCGAGGCGAGCTCGCAATACAGCTCAATCCTTCCCGACGTTGTGCTTGTCAAGAAGCACTACGCCCGCAAGAAGAAGCCCAAGAACCGTGCCTGGCGTCTCAAGCGCATGGCCCGCGAGTACGAGGCCGATGAGGCGTCTGGCGTTGCCCAGAAGAGTCGTCGTGAGCAGAACGATGCCAACCGTCTCGAGGAGGACTTTGAGACTTTCTTGCGTGATGTCGAAGAAGATCCCGAATTACGGCATACTCTGGATCTCTACAAGGTTCGTAAGGAGCGCCAGGCTGCTGATGCTATGGATGAGGATGAGGACAATGAGAGTGAGGACGAAGTGCCGGAAATCAACATGGAGGAGCTGCTTGATGACTTTGATGAGCTGAATATGGATGGAGAATGATCCTTCTCTGAGTGATATCCCTGATGATCATGGCTGGCGTTTGTTCTCTTCAATGCGTTTTTAGACAACGAAAAAAAGTTTTTGAAATCGATATAAGCTACCAAGTACATAGCATACAATGAACACAACTTTCATTGTCGAACACTTGGAACAACTGTAACTGTAGAGAAGGTAGCAGTCTATAAGTCGAAAGGGAATAAACACTAGATCTACAAAATTGTGACAATATTGATTTGGTCTTCGAACAAGCTCTACTGGGCGACTCGGTATCATCACAAGCATAAACAGTTGTCAATAAATGCTTTCTATTCAAAGAAAACAATGGCATTCTAGTAACATTCAGTTGAAGCAAAAACAACAACCGGAAACACATCAAGAAAACGCTGATATTCATTCCTCATATTCTCCAACTTTCAACCTGAAAGATATGAGGACACCTTCCATATTTACTACAGAGTGACAACAACCTTCTGCGCAGATGTACCCTTAGCCTGCAAATCAATAGCAGCCTGGACATTCTCCAGACCCGATCCAGCAATTAGAGGACTAGGGGCAGGAATGAAGCTACCAGCTGCCAGAGCCTTAGGCAAGAAGTCCTCATAAACAGCCTTACCGACATGGTTATCCTTAATGGTCGTACCGAAGACACTCTTAACAGTGATACCCTCTGGGGGCTGGAATCCACCCTTGACAGTAGAGACAAACTTGTTACCCTCAGCCCTAGCAAGGACATCAACGGTCAAGGGGGTAGCAGCGAATCCAATACAATCCATAGCGCCAGCCAGTGTCTTTCCCTCAAGAGCCTTGACCAGGTCATCGACAACGGTAGGGCTGTTGTAATCAAAGGCTTGAGATGCGCCAAGCTTCTTGACGTACTCGAAGTTCTTTGGCGAGGCGGTGGTGAAAACCTCGTATCCAGCCGCAACGCCGAGCTGAATGGCGTTGCTGCCAACACTGCCTGCACCACCCCAGATCAGAAGTGCCTGGCCAGTGACCTTGCGGGGCTCCGTGGGGAGCTGAAGCTTAAGGAACTCGTCTTGGAAAAGGCCGGAGGCAGCAGTAGATAGACCAAGCGGCAGGACGGCGGCATCTTCGTAAGAGATGTTCTTGGGGAGTTCGCTGGCCATGTTCGTTTGGAGAATGGTGTAAGACTGGAAAGCATTGTCTTGGTTGCGCTTGGTGGCCATACCGACGGCGTGTCCGACAACACGGTCACCGGCTTTGAAGCGGGTAACGTTGGGACCGACGGCGACAACTTCACCGGCGACATCCTGACCGAGAATGGTCGGGTAGTTCATGGGCCACCAGGCCTTGCTCTGCAGACTTCCATCGACGGGGTTGATGGCCACAGCGTGATTCTTGACAAGGAGCTCATTGGCCTCGGGGGTGTAGGCAGGTGCCTCCTTAACCTGGAAGGGGTGAGCCTTGGCCTCGGTGAGCCATGCAGCGGAGTTTGAGGCCATTGCGAAGGTTTTGAGTTGGGAATTGGCTTTGGTGGCTTGGGGAAGCTGAGATATTCTCGTGAATCGGGAGAGGAAGCTTGTCAGAGAAAGACGGCTCATATATATTGAGAAGAATGTGACTGGGATTGTTTGTTCGCTTGTTTGCGATTGTGGTAATGGGAAGATGAGGAGTTGTTTGAATGATGAGAGTGAATTGAGCAGGTTCATGACCTCTATATATATGGTGGAATGTCTATGATCGCCATATCTCCCCTGTCCGGTGAAAGAAAGACCGGAGTAGTAGTTGTTGGCTGCTAAAATCTTATCTCCGCAGGTCGACAAAGTGACTTACTCCGACACAAGGGCAATAGGCGCAAGCCTAACCAGATGCGGCTAGCGCCAGCGGGTGCCCGGCGATCGCAAGACTAACCGAATCGGGTCAAGATGCGGTCCATGCGGACTGAGAGGCAACAAGAAGATACCATTGACCAGATAAGGTTAGTCTTGAGCGTCGCTCGCCTGAAAATTTTTAAACTCCCACCCTCATGTGCCACGTGTATTTTGGCGATTCTTAGGTGGTGGCGCAATGGTAGATACCAAGCTCATCCTTCAGCACCGAGTATCTGACATTGAAACTCCCTAGATTGGTCAATATCTCTAAATACGTCTAAGCAACTTGCAAGATCAGACATCTAGTCGATAGAACTTGAAGTAAGATTGAGAAGGGTCCACAGCAGAACTGATATCATCGTTCAGTATTGGCAGCGAAAGTTGTGTGACACGAAGGCTACCGAGTACGCTAGGACAGTGACAGAATAATTGGGCTTGCAAATTACCATGAATTGAAATGATACACGAGCTACCCCTCCAATCAAAAGCTTTGGAAATAATCCCCAAATATTCATCCATATATGGCTCCAAGCTGGACAAAGTTCAAAACATAAAAGCTGAGAATCACACGGGCTTGCTGACGAAAACTTTCATAGGTGTCACAATAGTCTCGTTCAAATTCCACACCCCTAGCTTGGCATAAGGATCATCGCGAATCATCTCCCACACTTCTTCCTCAGTATCTGCCTTGCACAGATGGATGCTTCCAGTGACTTTAGTCATGCCGTCCTCGAGGCTTGTCGGTTGGGACGAATAGATAGGACCGCCAAAGGCAATCTTGCCGGATTCAAAGTGCGGCTTGTTGTGGGAGAGGTGAAGAGGCCGATTTTCGATTCTGGTTTGGAGGACGTTGGTATGGTCAGGGAGACGGACGAGGAAGTCGTTCTCTTGAGACATCCTGGAAGTGAAAATTTGGTTGTAGTAGATTGATGAGGAGAGTGACGTAGTAGAGTGGCTGGCTTTCGCAGGTCTGAATTCAGATACGAAGGAAAGGAGAATGAAGAGGAAAACGGCAGTAGATATTTGGGTCTCACGGAATACCTAATCTGGCGCACTGTATATGAACCTTCAGCTACATTATCTTACTCGAGCAATATATGCTTCGGACGTTCTCTAATATTAGATACTCCGATGCGCCATCTAGAAGGTTAATTCCATGGGCTTACTCACAAAATACGGTTTCATGGTAAGATACGGAACTAGAAGCGCCGCCAAGTAACCGGTGCGGAGTTTCTCGCTTCCCCGCGGCTGCTCGTTGATGATATCTTGGCACATCAGCCAGCGGACATACTCACCACCGAGCATGAGAGATCACCGAAGATCTGAGCTCGGAGATCCGGCGACTTGCTCTACTGTGTGGGACTCAAAGCTCAGTGTAGATCATGGTAATCATGACTAATGACTCTCCAGCTGTATAAGTTGGCTATGAACCTCGACCCATGGAGAACAGTCTACCGAAAGAAACCATTGTTTTTATATATTTGTTCAAAGTTTCAAAAACACAATATGGGCAGCGTCGGAACAATCCCTACCGTTGATATTAGCGCCTGGATTGACCCCAATGGCACGGAAGAGGGCCGCAAAAATGTAGTTGACGCAATGCGCAACGCATGCACAACCTATGGCTTCTTTAGCTTGGTCGGACATGGTGTCACACCAGAGGAGCAAGAACAGGCGCTTAAATGCGCCAAGCTATTCTTTACCCTTTCTGAGGAAGAAAAGATGGATGTCTGCATCGCCAAGTCCAAGGGAAGATCCTTCAGAGGATATGAACCTCCAGGTATCCAGGTCCACCAAGAAGGCCTGCTTCCGGATACGAAAGAGGTAAACACTCATAATTTATTCTATGAACATAAGCCAGACACTAAGGTTTTCCAAGTGCTTCATTATCGGCCATGAGGTCCCGGAAGACGATCCAGACTGTGGTACATTCTCCACCGGTCCGAACCTGTGGCCCAAGTCTTTGCCCGAGGCAGACTTCCGCATCCCGATCATGAACTACCAGGCTCGTATGGTGGAGCTTGTCAAGGTGCTGTTGAAGATTCTAGCTCGCGGTCTACCACAGGAATGGAACTGTCCACCCGATGTCTTGGATGCATTGGCTGAGAACAGCCCATCTATCCCGATGAGACTACTGCACTATGGCCCTCAGCCGGTCAGGAATGAGAGACAATTTGGAGGTATGCTATGCTTACCCTATACGCCGAGGAGTTTATTTACTGACAGGCTTAGTCGGTGACCATACTGATTTCGGTTGCGTCACTATACTACTTCAGGAGATGGGCACCGAAGGCCTGGAGGTCTGGTACCCACCCACGGAGACTTGGATCCCTGTTCCCCCAAAGGAGCATGCGTACGTCATCAACATGGGTGATATGATGCAGAAATACACGGGCGGATACTATCGTAGCGCCCGGCACCGGGTTCTCACTTTTACCAAGAATCATCGATACAGTGTTCCATTTTTCCTGAACGGTCAGTTGAAGCTTAAGTGCACTACCCTTGATGGATCTGGATCTGAGACTATTGTTGGAGAGCATATTCGCGGGAGGCTGGTTGAGACAATGGGAAAGGCTGGTGCGAAGCTGAAGTAGATACTTGGATATTTGTTCTAAGGCTGTTGAAGGTTTAACATCGTGACCGCTTATTTCTTTCCATACTTGAATAAATTTATTATAAGATTGAAGTTGAATGAATTGAAGCTGTTTGCGTGCTTGCATGTGATTGACCCCAGACACACCTTCTGCAATTGAGTTATTGGATTCTTCTACATGATAGGAAACTAAGAGACAGGGATACTTCAGACCACCGGTGAATCAAATAAGCCGAAATTCGGTAGCTGCCGCTCTCGCACTATTCATGATGGTTTAAAATTCGCAGCCTCACATTCGAGGTACGGTTTTTCGTACGTTGAAAACTAGTCAGGGTGATGACGAGTTGGGGCGTCACCCGGAGCTGGGTTTCCATGCAGAGCTGAACGGGCATTGCATTATTTCAATAAGGGTGGAAAATGACTGGATTATTTTCTATTCTCCTGGAGGCCTGACCCGGCCCCAGGGTGGTGCCGATTTAGGAATTGTTGCGCATCTTCGGTCTCATGGATCAATCGTGCAGATAGTCTAATAGAGGCAAGCGTTGCGCTGATCGACGACCTGATCGTGCAAAATTGCGGGCCGCATGCAAGCCACTTAGAATATCCTGTTGAGAAAAAGCCATGTGGTGGAATGGGGGGAAAGCGAACGCAGTCAGACCAATCAAAGACCAGCCACTTACTGACAGGGGGCAATGTGGTCGTATTTTACTAAGTTTATGGACATTATCATTTCTCAGCTCTTGGCCCATTACCAAAAGTCTCACTCATGCAAGCCATCAACGCCATAAGACACGTATTTCATCTGTGGAAACTTAAATTACGGGTGTATGTAAGTTTCGGTATTCAATACTAGTGGTTCGTTACGAAAACCCCCCACTGCAGATCATTTGTCTCGTAACATTTTCACTTCTCATCTCAGCAACGGTCGAAGATAACCGAGGTCATGCATCTATTGGCTAACAGAATCGCCCCATTGTTGCATTATGTGAATAGTCTACTCAATATCATGTGATACCTACGAGACCGTTGTTTACCCACATATTTTCAACCCACTCAGCCCCAGTCGCTCGTCAACACGAATCACAACGGATTAGTGAGACGCGGATGCCAAAATCTCATCAGTGGGGCGTCTCAAGGTTACACGATCCTTGTGGATCAAACTTTTGCAGCGTCTCGCCTATTTCGTAATATTCAACTTAGGGGCATACGAGGCTGACCTATTGACAGCGCTGATAGGCCTTCCATAGTTCATATGCTCTTCGACAACCTATACTAACTTAGAAATACGTGGATCTCATGGCGGCCACTTATGCGAAGCACTTCCATGTGGCATATCCGAAACCATCCTGAACTCAGTATTATACTCCTGTCAGCATCCAATGTAGAAATCTAGCTCGGAAAGCCTTCCTTGGCTGTCCTCTGGGGCTTATTCTATTAGTTTATCTACTCCATTGTTGCCTCGTGGACTGCCAATAACTGCCAGACTTTTTAACATCGCTCGGTCTCACTTCACGCTTCAGAAAACGATTCAACATCATTGTTTTCATAGCTATCAGAGATCAGCACCACATTAGACCTGTGGATCTTCCCTGTCATAATGTCCCAATCAGCCCACAGCCGAGAGAAATCCCCACAGCCCAGACCGCAACATAAACCCGGCCTAGCCTGCGAAGAATGCCGAAGGCGGAAGCTACGCTGTGATCGCCGCCAGCCCAAGTGTGGTTTGTGTGAGTCGTCTGGTGTAGAATGCCAAATCACCGCTCGACCACCTCGTGGTCCCAAGCGTGGGTACCTTAAGGTACTGCAAGATCGCATCGGTGAGTGCATCCTACCTTTGTGGAGGATGATTTTGAATAGCTAACCTTCTTGTCTTGTGAAGCCAATCTAGAGGGCCTTCTGCAACAAAACAACACCACAGCAAACCCACCAAGCGACGGGGGTTCTTTTGAAAACCTGCTATTGGAGGAGCAGATTGATCTGCCATTATGGGAGTTCCCAATTAACATGGATGAAGATAACCCCTTGCTTGAGGCCTGCGCCCGAGCAAAGTCATCGCATTCATCTGGTGAATCCTCAGTGGAGGGAATGGCCGGCACACCCGTCTCTTCGATGCTGGCCCTCGATCCCACACTGTCTCTCAACCCATGGAACCCCTTTGAATTTGACGCTAAAATTTCCGACTTGATGCAAGCCGACCTGTAAGTTCCTCGGTCTACCAATCCTCCTACCAGCATGCTAACAGACCCTCAGTGATCAGCTCTACTTCGACCGAATCCACAATTTCATGCCCATCCTCCACCCAGGCCGGTACTTCGCTTCACGGAAACAGCAGATAAGAACAGACGGCCAATGGTGCCTACAATATGCGATGTGGACCCTTGCAGCCTCGGTATCAGCACACTACCAAAATGTGGGAGACTCCCTGTATCAGCATACCCGTCGGTCGCTCGAGACATTGGACTCGAAAAACACGAAACTTGAGTCCATGGACCTCGAGCAAGTACAGGCTTGGCTCCTGCTTGCCATACACGAATTTATGTGTATAGACTTTCGGCGAGGATGGATGAGCGCTGGCCGAGCTTTCCGACTCATCCAACTAAGCTGGCGACATGGCACCGATGGCCCAGACCAGGCGCAAGGCGACTGGATCGAATCAGAGCAGAAGCGGAGAACATTTTGGATGGCCTATTGCTTGGATAGATTTGTTAGCATGCGGATAGGGTCCCCGCTGACATTCAGTGAAACAGTAAGCAACCTTTCTCGTCTTCCCCGAAATCTCGCAGATTTCGGAGTCTAATATTGAACTTTAGATCGCCATTCGACTTCCATGTCCCGAGAACAATTTTCAAAATGATCAGCCTATTGTCATGGGCTTTCTCTCCGAGACTCTTGTCGCTGCTAGCCCAATGGTAGTATCTGCATTTACCGAGTGTATCATTGTTGCGACAATTAGTGGCCATACACTCTCTCATCGCCACCAATACCCTATTCGAGACATAGGTTTTAACGCCCTGGAGGCATTTTGGGCGCAACATCAGTGGATTAAGGTTATTCACAATCAATGGATGGAGGCGTTCTCGTCGAAATACTCGGCCGACATGCAGCAGAGCGACCCTATGCTTCTATTTATTGGGCTGATGTATCGAATTATCACTCTGCATCTATATCAGACTACGGCGTGCATGATCCCAGCGGCCGATGTGGAGCAACGTGATTCTGTCATAGAAAATAGAACACGCGCATCATTGGCAGCCAAAGAGATCGTTGGCCTGATCAATCAACTATCCCATCTCAACTCATTCAAGGTCAGTCTGCCGCTTGATTAAACCTTTAAACCCCCAAACTCTACTAACAATAATAGCTTCACCCTCTCACCCCCATACCCCTCTCACTTTGTGTGGAGTTTTTCGTCTCGAACAACGAGCCTGGCGAAGGTTTTGCCAAAGAGCTACAGGATATTATTCAGGCCATCAGTTGCCTGAAGAACTTCAATAACATTGGAAAGGGAATATCTCATTTGTTCGAAGAACGCGGTGCCGCAGCCGGCTTATCAGCCATTGTCCAGTAGATTATTGTTCCTCCTTGAAATACTGTCAATACTATAGAAACGGAGTGTCTTGTTGGCAGGTCTTGTGTTTACACGATTGTGCTTCACTGCGCTGTTACATATGTTAGTATACGATCACTTTCAGATGAAATGAAACGAATTATGATGTCAGTGCAGTCTGAGTGCCACTAAAGAATTTTGTCATGTTCAGAGGAACAACAGCCTCAGAAGCATTGGGGCCTTAAATATCGCTAAACTTAGGGTCTTCCAAAGTATGCAACCAAAACATTTAATACGAAGTCGCACACCTGGTGTATTTTTTTAAAGCTTAATGTGCTTAATCCCAGCGGGCATGTGCAGCTGAAAATATACAGTTTGAATGACACGAGCGCCGTCCACCTGGACAAGGCTGATTGATGGAATCTTAAGTAGCCTACTAAAACAAACAAAAACGGGCGACCAAAGTCTAAACCTGAATTGGAAAATAGCTCAGCCAACCATCTCCCGCCGAGCCTGCGCTCTCGCCTCCCTCGCTTCCTTGGCTACCTGAGCTCGTTTACTCACACACGGGCTATCAGGCTGCAGCGCATGCAGATCATGCGCCTCCAAACAGGCCTGTGTACTGAGCAGCACAGCATCTGAAGTCCGAATACGCATTTCCTCCTCATATCTATCCACAGCAGTCTGCAACGTATTGTTCGTGTCCACAGAATGCCAAGCAGAAATTATATTCCTGCTTAGCACAGCCGCATCGGCGACGCCGTGGTTGAATGCCTCGCCACGGTAAGATGTCATAGCATGGGCGCCATCACCCGCGACCGTAACACGGCCGTTGTGGTTATCCCAAGGCATGGGCACCCAGTCGACTAGCTTGATATTCAGAACTTTAGTATCGTCTGGCAGGGACATAACTGCGGCACGGAGACGAGGATCGAAATTTTGCGCATTGCGTTTGAATACAGCTAGCCGCTCCTCATCTGTCTCAGGGACGTTATCGGCTTCACTCTTATGCAGCCAGGACTGAATCAGTTGACCCTCGTAGTAGGGGTTTTCTGTCCCATGACTACCATTGATAGTAGGACTAGACACGAGAGAGAACCACATATACACACCAGACTCTGGGTGCGTCCCCTGGAAAAGAAGTGGATCAATTGTGCGAATTGGCGCAAATTCTTCAGGTGTCATAGTTATAGTTGCGCCGACACTGTTAACGGGAAGCGGGTTGAGGCCGCCGAGTCGCTCGCCAAGAAGGAGACGACGGGTTTTACTGTTGCGCCCGTCTGTGCCGACCAGCAAAAATCCCTTTGTAGATGTCCCGTCCGAGAAGGAGACTTCAACGCCATCATCCTGCACGTCGAAACCCGCGAGGCTTTTGTTGTAGCGGATATCAATACCTTCGCCAAGTAAGTTGCCAAGTAGGCGGCGGTTAACGCGGTGACGCTTGGTTGGGGGAATAATGTATTTTGGGTTCCCGGTCGCTAGATCGATGAAGCAGAAGCGGCGACTATCGTCCAGGGTTGGGTCCACTTGGATAGACTCCAGGCGATTGAAGAGCTCTTTTGGAAGGCATGCTTTGAGGGCACCGAGGGCCCAATGAACTGTTAGAGCCCATCCGCGACCTTTTTCTGTATCGTAGGAAGTATCGCGCTCGTAGACTTCGTAGGGGATTTTGGCTTTTTTGAGGGCTTGGGCAAGGGTCAAGCCGACCATGCCGGCGCCCATGATGATAACGGGGAGAGTGGGAGGTACGCGCGTCATTTTTGAATACAATTGTAGATAAGATATGTATCTAACCAATGTCCATGGGGCTTCAATATCACGCTCTTCTTATAAACATATTTGTTGTTATACGTGGATTAAGGTTTTGGAGATCGGGGGGTCAGAAACTCCGAAGGAGTCGGGATAAGCCATGAATGGCCGGACATTCAACCATCAGATCAAGTTGGGTATAACCCGATTCTGACCTTACTAAAGATCGCATTATCTTGACACAAATCGGAGTTACCAGCAGTAACCCCACTCGGCAGATTGTCCGTCCAAGTTGGTCCATTCTATCCTGCTACACTCTATAAATATACGATGAAATTACCTTGCTCGGGTTTAAATCTGCAGACCAAATCAATTCAAAGAGAACAGGCAGCTGAAACTCCTATCATCATTCTTTCGTATTTCAGTGAGTTAACCAGCTACATCCGACTTGCGTTCATCAGCTGACCACAAGTAGATCTTCTCTTCCCACCTGCACACCAACAACATGGCCACCCCTCAACTCTACGACTGGCTCGTCCAAACTCCAGCCAACTCTGAAGATCTCGAAAATCGCATCAACACCCGCCCCGCTCATCTCGAGCATAACAAGCCGCTCATCGAGGCTGGAGTCCTTGTCTGGGGTGGTCCCTCGCTCGCCACACACCCGCAGACCGCCGAAGACGATCTCCTGATCACTGGTAGTGTGATGTGTATTCGGGCTGAAAGTGAGGAGGCTGTGCGTACTATCATTCGCAATGATCCCTATGCCAAGGTGGGGTTCTGGGATGCAGAGGGTGCTGTGGTGACGCCTATGCGATGTGTTGTTCGGAAGCCACTGTGAATTTAGCTCTTGGTAAATCTATTATGCATTTTAGCTATGAATGACTGTATCGTGCCGAGGTCTTTGTGTCGCTGGATAGCCAATTATCAATACTGCTTCACTCGAAAAAAATCCCCTTACTCGTTATTGTGTTGCTATAATCGCATAAGGATGTCCTTGCATCCATAGATCTGGTTCGCTCACTCAACTTCCACGACACACGTGCCAGATCACTCGACTTCACAATACAACCAGCAGATTTGATTAAATACAAAACACAACTTGCCAAATCCATCTTCTTGAAAGCACTGCGATTCTGAAAGATTTGATCTATTTATTGTCATTCATCTTGTTCATTTGAACCGACCCAACGCATTTGTTCAATGCCATATAACCCAATAAACTCTAATTTTGATAGCAAAAGAAAATCCTATTTCATATTTTGAAGGAAAACATGTTTCCTCTGTTTTAACTCTTCACCTCCAGCGATGCTCATTCCACTCGCTTATTTAAGCCTTTACCCCGGCTCTGAATCCATACAATGCCACGCGCACTCCAGCATACATGAACCCAGCCACAAGGGCACTAACCCCTCCAAATATCCACACTCCATGCCAATTCGTGTTTCCAGATTGAGCCAAGATTGCACCTCCAGCAGGTCCACCAGCTAGAACACCAAGGCCGATCATGCCAAATCCCATACCAATGCGAGTTCCAATCTTAGACTTATCCTTCGTCAGTGCGACGAAGCATAGAGGAGGAAGACCAATCAGTGCACCGCTAAAAATGCCCGACAACACTGCGATGACAATGAGTCCAGCTTGTGTTGTCACGGCCAGCAAGCACAGGATAAGCACGCCGACCAAAATACAGCACGGAGCGATAAGATTGAAAGGACCCGTCTTGTCCGCCAACGCATTGGGCACAGTCCGACCGAAAAATGAGCCTGCGTTGAGGATAGGCAGGATGTAGAAGCTCATGCTGGTATTGGTGATACCGGTCGCACCACCAAAATAAGAGATATAAAAGAGCAGCACGAAAAGACCCATGAACGCGATCAGCGATGTGAGAACAAAGATCATATAGGGCACATCCGTAAAAGCGGACCAGTCAACCAGACTACGGGCGCGTGGTGGCTTGACGCGTTGACGCATAACTGCGATGGGGATCAGAAGCGTGCCCAATGCAATGAAACCGATGACTCGAACAGCCCAGCCAAAGCCAAGTGGCCCGATGAGTTGATTCAGCACGATCGGGTAGATGATGCCACCGAGGGAAGAACCAGAGACAGCAAGTCCAAGCGCCATACCAAGTCGCGAGCTGAAATAAGTCGGTAGAACGGATACGCATGGTACAAAGAGGCAGCCAGCACCAATGCCAACGCAGAAGCCTTGGGCTAACAACACCTCGCCGTATGTTTTGCAGAGACTCAGCATCATGTGCCCGAAGACAATACCGAAGCTGCCGATTATCAGGAGTAAACGCAGGTTTCCGCGATCGTAGATTGGACCAGTGATGAATCCGACCATGAGTAACATTGTAGCCTGGATCGCGCCAATCCATGAAATATCAGATGATGAGCGTGTGAATAGTGCCCCTGATTCGTAGTAGGTTTGGAAAACACCGAATGCGTTCAAGATTCCCCAAGTGTTGAAGAAGAGCATGAAGCCGCCCGCGACATGTAGCCAAGCGACGAGTCCACCATTAGGGGGAGGAGGGCCCATCATAGGAGGGCCCTTTGGCTGTTCTTTTATCGAGTCATAGCTCTGAGATGCTAATGGTATCTCCAGGGTGGACGTCCCTGAATTTTGACCTAGAGTCAGAGATGATCGAAAGCGGTCAGGTGTTTCGGTACTCATTTTGTGAACAAACGTATAATTTGTGGTTTTCGAGTACCAAGGCCGCACTTAAGTTTAAATAGCGACTTGGTTGCGTGTTGATGTATAGATCGTTGAATCGGAGCGGAGTTAACCGGACGGCCCGTCCCGATCAGGAAAGAACGCTTAAGTCCGAGTCCTGTTTCTGGCAGCTACACTAGGCCGGATAAAGCTAGCGTTGAGCGCTTTATCCGGGACTGTTTTCCTTGTGGTTCGGATTATCTACTGGTCATCAAGCCTCTTTCATCATGGATTGAGAATCTCCTCGTGAGTTGGGAAACGCCGAGTGTAGCAAGACCTGACCAATTATAACAGGGTTTGGCAGGTTCACCTCAGCTTCGACCAGTCCGTTCTTAGCTCAAGGCTGATTCTCAGGAGTAGTTGAGAAAAGTTATTCCACGTGGAATAAAGACTCCGAAACAACGTGGGCAAGAACCAATGATGTTCCACTGATATGCGGTTTCACGGGTACTTGCATAGAATAGGAGAGAGGGAAACGAGGCTCTGGGATATCTATGAATAGTCTAGATTACTGAAAAGCTCTAGATTACTGAAAAGCCATCTGGAAAGGCAAGATTATATTTAACTTATACACTCTTTCTACTCAGTCTACCGTCGTTCTAGTCTCGCAATAGAAATGACAATGCATGATCCCACATTAAACCTCCCTCGCATCATCTGCCTCCACGGAGGCGGCACAAATGCGCGAATCTTCCGCATGCAATGCCGCGTCTTAGAAAGCACCCTCCGATCAACATTCCGCCTCGTCTATGTCGAAGCACCTTTTCCTTCACAGCCCGGCTCAGACGTGACCTCAGTATACAAGAACCATGGCCCGTTCAAATCCTGGCTACGCATCACATCCTCAGATATCGCACACGAACAGCACCAAATTATAGAGTCTATCAACACAGCCATCGCAGCAGCAATGTACGCGGATACACAATCCGGGGCGAATGGCGAATGGGCCGCATTGCTAGGCTTCAGTCAAGGTGCCAAGCTAGCTGCAAGCATTCTCTTTGCACAGCAGTCAATGCAGCGGCGCGCAGGTCCAGACGCTGTTATCTGGCCGAATTTTCGGTTTGCTGTTTTGATGGCCGGCAGGGGACCCCTAGTCTGGTTGCTACCCGAGAAAAATGGCATTGCCTCATCTATATCTGCTGGTCTAGTGGATGCGGCTAGTCCTTCTATTGGAGGTGTTGAGCCTGATATCCCGATGGATTCAGATGAGCATATCTTGCGAATCCCTACGGTGCATATTCACGGGCTGAGGGATCCAGGACTAAGAAACCATCGGGCGCTTCTGAGTAACTATTTTGAAGAAGATTTGGTATCTGTGGTGGAGTGGGAGGGTGATCATAGGATACCAATCAAGCGAAAGGATGTTGATGCTGTTGTACAGGAAATTTATGCTTTGGCAAAGGTTACTGGTGTGCTAGACACATGGTGATGGTGCAGCCTTGTGCTTTGATGTCAGCTGGGCTTTCATACAAGGTTTGCCGTGCGTGTGGCGTTTTGTGAAGGAATTTGGACTTGTAAGATTATGAATCTTACACGTGGTACTTAGACAGATAGATGCCAGGTTTGGGCGAAATTTACGGATCGAACTTTTCACTGTGGATCAAGTAATACTATCTCCATTTTGGGACTTTTATTTTGAATAAGACCGCACGTAGCCGGCCGGACTCCGCGATAGATCCACGTGGCTGACACAGGGTTTCTTAGTTACCCGAGTTTCCTGTTAGAACAGCCCCCAGCTGCAGGGCTGCTGCAGGCGTGGTTGGCTGATTGGAAAACTTTGATTCCCGAGGTATCGTAAACTTTAAATATACTTTAAATACACACCTAGGCAGCTGAGTTCACATGCATATGTACCGGATATTGTCTGGCAACTCTAGACTTTCTCGTTCCGTTCTAGTGCTCACCCCCTCGCCGCTTTTACTCCCTGAGTAGAATTGAGCACGCCCTGATCGGCCTGAGCTGACCAGTGACCATTATGTAACCAAACTGATTAACTACTCAGTGAGCCTGCTCTGAGCACTCCGCTTGATTCTGACCACCGCTGGCGATCCATCTCAATGTTTGTTTTGTAGCACTTTGGAGTGCTAGGTGTGGACCAATCTGAATCCTTTGGTCTCAATCAGCACTGTTGGTCCTTGTAGACCCAGTAGGTATGCTGTCAACTTATATGATATCCGGTCCCTGGCCGTTCCCATCAATACTCCCACGGCTCGAGTATAGTGTCTCCACAGCTTGCAGGTACTGCACTGATTGTACTAGGTTCTTGACCAAGTACGATGCAAGAGTTGGATCAGCAATCTCTTCTGTTCCTGTGACTGACGATATGAATCGTGGCGTCGTCGGTTGCTGGTCGGTCGGTCTTGATTTGGCAGAGCAGTGGGCGTGATAAATGCCAGATATGAATCTGCCGCTCTTTCCATGTGGCGCGAATGATAAGCTACTGTAAACTTTAGCCTCCGCACAAAAAGCCCCTGCTGCTCTGCCTGCTGGTGAACACGCTGGGTGGTATCCATATCTCCGGAGATTGTCACGCTGTTAGGACTGTTGACCGCTGCAACAACTGCACAGCCTTTGGAACCTTGCAACAGCTTTCGGGCTTCCTGGGCACTCCGGGAAGGCATCGAAATACATTGTGTAGCACCTGATGGTTGCAGACGGTATTACGAATGATGGCTCGGATCGAATTACCACAAGCGAGCGCGTCTGAAAGTCGCTTGATGATTAAGCAGGCATCCCCTCGCCTTTTCCGACAGACGCCCTGCTATCAAAGGCAAAACTCCTACCTTATGGTGAAGTTACACTACATGTCAGGTCAGTCCATAACGGACCTCTTTTGCAATTAGAGGGCTCGCGAAGAGCAGAATGATTGGGCGATGGGTAGGCAAGGGCGAGGTAGAGCCTGAAGCGTCAATGGCGAAGTTGATGGCGGAAGGAAGAGGCGGGTGCCCTTTTGCGAAGCTGAGATGATTTTTCTTTGACACACGATGCTTCGCCATGCGTCAGACTGAATGGTTGAGCGAGCGAGGATGCAAGAAACCCTGGTAGGTCAGGGCTACGCTTGGGCAAAACACGAATTTGAACGGGCCCGGGAAACTACGTTCGAATCTATCTCACCTTTGCGATCCGCATACAGTAGAGTCTCTCCATAGCGGAGAGTCGAATAACGAAGCTATAACAGTCATTTCTAGCCACACCTGACTCTGCCGCTGAGCAGGATCCAAGGGTGGGGCACGGACCCACACGAAGTCACCGACTAATAGCCGCAGTCAACGGTCACAACTTAGAGGCGTATACAATCGAGAAAATTACCGTACTTACAGGCTGCGGCACCGAGTGGCACCTGCGCAAACTGTTCGTGGCTTTACCAGATCTTGCAAATACTGTAAGAACCAGTACTGCTTTCGATAACTTGGAGCAGGCCATTCCGAAAGGGGTGAGACCGGTAGCCGAACACAAAAGTCAGGCCACAGACGGGCCGGGAGCCATCCGAGCCCCATATAGTACTCTCCCCCAGATCCTTTCTTTGTTTACTCCACTTTTCACGGGATAGTCTTCTCCTTCTCTCAGCCTCTGCTTTTTCTCTCTTATTCAAGACCTGCTAGGAACCACAATGTCTGTATCTCCTCCACTTTTTTGCATCCCTCCCTGGGTGGTAGAGTTATACTCTTCTGTGAAATTTGTCGCATATTGACCCTTTTTCTCACAGGAATTCTACCATGCTGCCCCCCGGCACCTATTGGGGCCAATATCAGGATATCACCAGATCCAATATCCACCTGAGCATGGCAGAGAGATTGTGGGTCGCATGGTATGCGTGGGTGCAGAATGATGTCCTGGCCACCGGCATCATGTCCTTCGTCATCCACGAGTTGTTCTACTTCGGCCGCTCTCTTCCGTGGATCTTCATCGACAGCTTAGATTTCTTCAACAGATACAAGATTCAAAGTGTAAGTGGCAAGCCTAACACCTGGCACTAGCCGAAATCAACCCAATTCCAGCCGCCGTCGAAACTAACATTCTGCTTCAGACCAAAGTACCTTCATTACGCGAGCAATGGGATTGCGCCAAGTTTGTGCTTCTGAGCCACTTCACCGTCGAACTTCCCCAAATCTGGTATGTTCCTGCCCTCGACGGAGTGGTATCCTACCCGACGTTTGCCTCTCGGGCCCGATTGAGTAATAACGGCTCTTCTAGGCTTTTCCACCCAATGGCCCAGTTCTTCGGTCTATCAACATCGATTCCTTTTCCGTCCCCCTGGACTATGACATTTCAGATTGCAATATTTTTCGTGATGGAGGACACTTGGCACTATTTTTTCCACCGAGCTCTTCATTGGGGTCCACTCTACAAGGCTATTCACAAAATTCACCATCAGTATTCTGCACCATTTGGTTTAGCCGCCGAATATGCTTCTCCTATTGAAGTTATGATTCTCGGCTTCGGGACCGTCAGTTCCCCGATCCTCTGGTGTGCTTTCACCGGTAACCTGCATATTCTCACTATGTACATCTGGATTGTGTTGCGCTTGTTCCAGGCTGTCGATGCCCACAGTGGCTACGAATTTCCTTTGAGCCTTCACCATTTCTTGCCTTTCTGGGCTGGTGCTGATCATCACGACCTCCACCATGAGAAATTCGTTGGGAACTACTCAAGCAGCTTCCGCTGGTGGGACTACCTCCTTGACACCGAATATACTCCGGATGCCCTGAAGCGCCGAAGAGAGAAAAAGGTGAAGACAAAGAAGACACAATGATCTGAACGTTAGCAGTGACGATCTGCCTATTTTCTCTTCATTTTGGGCGTTGGCTCTGTCTGAAGCTATTTACCTGATAGATGATAGCCTTTCTTATGGTACCCAGTCCGTTGCGATCCCACCACCATCTAATTGAATTTACCATGTAATTGAAATTCTGTTCAACGCAGCAAATAATTTTTGGATTTCCTCAACAACCACGACCCCAATAATTACACAGGAAAAGCCAAAAATACTACCAGATAATATCTGCAAATGGATCCAAATTTAACCCGATTGGACCAAGGGTAGGCGTAGGAGTGCCCTCTCTACCCTGGTGACGAGAACGCTCAAGTTCAGTCGCACGCTCTTTCGCTTCACCCGCTCGAATCATTTGATTCGCATCATACCGATCAAGTTTTCGATTCTTCCTCGGATGATGTGTCAATATGGTCGGCGCAAGGGAAGAAAGTGCTCAGGGCCATTTTCGTCATGCAGGTTTGAAGATAGAGTTTTGGAAGGGTCGCTATACGGGAGCCTGCCTAGGAACCGGGCATACCTGTTGAAGAGGGGAACGCTCGAAGGCAGCACACTCGAGGATGTGCGGGTCGATTCAGCAGTGCAAAACAACAACACCACAGCAACCGCAGGGTATACAGGATATCCGTGGTAGCACCTTTATGTGCAACTTGAGAGAGGTGTAGAAGCGTGTTATTCAATACTATCTTCGAGCTGCTAGATATACTACCCACACCCAGCATACCAGCACACTGGAGCCCGGGCGTCACAATACAGGTCGGAGAAACCTCTTCCGGTCTGTCCTGTAATAACAAGTAACAGGGGGTTCCCCACTACAGTAGGTAAGGGAGACATCTTATACGGAGCGTTTTTATCAATACTTGTTGGGATTTGGGGGTACGATCTTTGGCTACCTGCCGCGTGAGCTGGCTTGGCTTAAATTGTTAACTCGGTTGCCTAAGGCCCTGGAGTGCAAATATAACTTCATCTCGTTCTAGTGGCATGTGTGGAGTTTGTCCCCCACAGTCTATAGAGAACTTTGGAAGTTACAAGAATCCAACTGAAGTAAAACCACCTGGGCAGCCCCCAACCATAAATTCCACTCAAAGCCGCTAGTCTACCATTACTGATACATAGTCCGATCCCACCTTCTTGCCCTGAAAATATATTGAAAATTCCGTGGAAGCACCCGATGGCACCATCTCAATGGTGTAATGAAATTTCTTGCCCCTCTGACCATTGAGCCCCTTGAATTTTTCAAGATCATCGTAATTGTAGTCACTGAGGCTAAATTTAAGTGTGGAGTGCTCCTTCACACTAGCATCACTGGATCGAGCAGGCGGCCTTTCAGCTTCACTCTTGTAAATCTTTATTGTAAAGGAAGACGGTGGGAAGTCCTTCCTATTGATGAAGGTCTGGTAGTAGTTTTTCCGTATTGCATGTGATTTTGCAACATCTTCGCCCTGTAATACTTATGAGAATGCAAGGTTTTGACATATTCAACAGCGCATACCTTGGTAATGTACCAATCCATCATACCCCCCACCTTATAGAAGCCCTCGTGCTCACACATGTACCTCTCCTTCTTGCGATGGACTCCTTCAATAAACTTTGCGTTGAATTCGATACCGATGCATGTTCTCGAGATTCTCGATAATATCTCAGGAGCATTAGGCACTTGTGTCGTGATTGGAGCATCCATGAGCCCCTTTAGGATAGCGCCACGACAGATAGCGGTGCGTCTTTTAGATTAGATATTTGTAACCAATTATCCCGGGGGTGTGCCTTACCTTCTGATAGCGCTAGATTGACAAATCTCAATTCCCTGGTTGGAATACTTGGCCTCAAGGCATTGGTATATATGGGGACTCGAGCCAAGCCCTCCGACAAGAACAATTCCCTTGATAGAGCATGAGCATTCTAGAACCGATAGCACAGAGCCCTACTTACCGTCACACGTAGCCCCCTACTTTGGGCTTTAGTTAGCTGGTTCTCCACCAGTCTCAAGAGGCCAGGCACAGCTCTCTTATGAAACGCGTCGCGAATGTCCGAGCTGGACCTTTGATCAGTGAAAAATAACCGGTGGGGTCGATGAAGAACCTACCCAGAAAAGCAAATATGGCCATCCTTGATATAAGGCTTGCGGGAAGTGTCATTCAACTCTGCGGCCGTTAATGGCCCTTGTCTAATCGACACTGGATACGTATCCCAACCATTTGCTTCTCCAAACCGGGGCTTGATGGAGTATTCCCATTCATTAGTTAAAATGGCTTTTCGATCCGCCGGGCTGAAGCCAGACCACTTCCGGCCAATACGGTTCCTACATTGCACTGTAAAGTCTTCGTCAATGAAGATACCGCCACACACACTGCCTGCACATTGTCACGTTAGCTAATACATCTCTCGCTTTGTCAAAACAAAGAGATTGTCATCAACTCACCGTCGCCCTCAACCGACTCGTGTAATTGAAGTGGCTGTTGGTGCCCAACTGTATAGGTTATGACGTCCTGATAATGTGAAAAGGGCAGTTAGTGGGCGTTGTATTGGATAATTCTTTTACCACGGGCTCGGGTGCGACTTACTACGGTCCCACCTCCGGCATCGCAAATGACGAACACATCCTCTGGCTTGGTGTCGCTGCCACGCTCAATGAGTGCTGCCAATCCGGCTGCCTCAGGCTCGGGAGCAAAAGTTAGGGAAGTCGGGCCAGCAGGGCGATAATCAAGAATCCCCGCCTTCTTAGCGGCCTCCGTCATGGCACTGCGGGCATAATCTTTCCAAATGGCAGGTACGGTGAGAACCACATGGAACTCGAGAGACTCAACGAGGTAGCTGGGACGAGCTTTTAGAATGGTGTTGAGTGTGTGTTTCCAAATTGCACGAAGGTAATCTGCAATGCAATCCTCGGCCGTTTTTCCACTTTCACGCAGTAGCATTTTGGCACGACCAATATGCACCGACTCTTGGAGATCCTTCCACATGTCATCTTCCCGCAGTAAAAGAAGCTTGAACCATTCAAGCGCTTCTATATCGTCCGGGATCTCAAATCCCCACAAGGGGGTATAGGTCGCGGGTCCAAACTCGTAGTACAGCTTAGTGGGCACTTTAGCATGGTCACCGCGCATTCCGGGCCATTGTGTGATGATGTTAATATTCTCCTGTTTGAAATCGGCCAATGTTACCCACGAGACACCGGAATACCTGTCCTCGGAAGCGGCATCAGCATGGGACTTTCTTCATCAAGTTTGGAGAGGAGACTGACGTAGTTCCGAAATCGATACCAATTATCAAGCAATTGTGCAGAGCAGTCTGCTTCGACTTGTTCAGCCTGCCAATGAAAGATTTAAACCGATCTTTGGGTACTTCCGAAGTTTTTCTTAAGTAGCCATCTGTGTAGGTCCTTGACATCATGGTTTGTGGTCTTAAGATGTAAATTCAAATTCAAGTAGTGACACGATGACAAGGAAATAAGAGGTTGTTGATATTGTTCGCTGATGCGGTGGCACGTGCGCGTTAAGTGAGCGCCTGATAAAGGAATTGGACAGGATACAGATTGCCAGAGGAAAAGGCAAAGGGATTCGGAGAGGAAGGAATACAGGAAGACAGAAAGGAAAAAAAGAAGAAAGCCTTTACCTACACCTGGCGGGGGAAAGCCTGCCTGAAGCCCAACTTCGACAATAGGACCCACTGGTCAAACTTCCTGAGTTCAATGACTCAGATAATGTTCATGGCAGCCGCGATTGCCCCGTCTGTTTGTCTCGGGCTCGGATAGACTATGCCTCTTGGGACAACCTGGTAAGGCAACGGCTGTGCGACACTGTCACACGCCATCTTTTAGCTCCATGTTGGTCGGTGAAAAAGAAAAGGTGCATAGACTAATGTACACCCCCCTGTCAATCTTACGAGCCACGTCACGCGGCTGAAGTTTGCAACTTGGCCTCTTGGCATGGCGCATGTTATTTTCTAACCCTGCCGTAGGTACCTGACGGTATGCGAATTAGTTGCCTTGATACATACAGATATGACGTGGCATTTCTTCTTTGTAAACGACAATGAAAAATACTAGTGGGAACAACAGCATCAGACAACAACCGAGCTGACTTGACACTACCCCCCTCTTCACAGCCAAACTACCTGGTTGCTTGCGTCCTGGCAGACTTTTAAGCGTCGAATACGTTAATCACAAAGGGTTTATCTTCGGTTGACGTCTCAGTCATGTTCAAATCGCAGGAGCAACCAACAATTATACAACGGAGCCCTGCCGCCCCCATAAGAACCGAGGAGTCAGTCATGATGGCCATTGATGAGTATATCAAAAATCCTGAGACAAAGAGCAACACCCGCGGGAGCCCGGTATTATCGTTTGTCTCAGATCCTCTAGAGGGGGCCCGGCAAGCAAGTCCTGGTCTACAGGAGCATGTAAGGCAGGAAAACCCAGCTCTCTCGGGTCTTGCTAGTACCCCCAGCGAGGTTGAGCACCGAAAGCTACAATATCTACAACTCCAACAAGAACTGACTGCTGAGCGCGACAAAGTAAGCCAGCTCCAGGCTACCAACCAGTGGCTCAACGGCGAGGTACTTGAATGGCGTAAAAGGTGTTCGCAGATTGAGAATAAGCTAGAAGATGAAACCCGGCAGCATGGTCAAACAAATCGCACCTTGCAGCGGAAGCAGCGGGATGCCACCCACTGGCATCGCCTATTGCAGGATGCCAACCGCCAGATGGAAAGCGCAGCGGACAATCGGCAGATTTACCATCAACTAGAAGACTCCGAAATTATGGCGCAAGCAAAGCGCCTCCGCGTGGATATTCGCGACTTTGCCTTACGATACGCCGAAACCAACGAGGGTGGCATTCGGGTTTCCCACGCCTCATACTCCATACTCGAAAAATATCTTCAAGTGCCTACAGACATCCTAAACAACTATTTGGATTCTCCTTCATCCCGTTCATCCCTTATCCGCGCATTCCTGTGGGCTTATCTCTATGATGACGTTTTCCGACAATTTAGATGGGCACCGGGAGACGTGGGACAAGGCATGCGCTCCCTTTGTCACTTTATAGGTAATTCACATAACAGTCTAAGACCGAAACCTTCACCTTGAGAGCTAACACGGCTCAAGAGCCATCGGCCAGGGAGACATCTGAGTTGAACGAAGAGGTAGAACGCAATCGAAATATGTGGAGGGCTCGTACCATCAGCTTGCTTCTTGAGATGATGAATAGAAGTACGAACGAGATGCACGACAGTCATCTTGGGTTCCTCTCCGAAAAAGCAGAGATTCTTGCTAGTTGCCTCAGACCCATAGTCTCATGCAGCACCCGGGAGCTGATGGGCCCACTGTCAAGGCTTTTGGAGGAAAGTTTGGCGCTCGATCAAGTGTTCAGCCAGCAGATTGCACGGTGGACATGGCACCTCCCCAGTGATGTTCCTTGCAGCTTTGACGAGGCAATTATGGATACATCAGGGCATAAAAATCTAGAAGGGAATAATCGTGAAGTCCAGCTGGTCATGGCCCCTGCACTCATGAAGCAAGGCACATCCTCCGGTGATGAATTCTTGAGTAATGAAGTTCACGTCAAGATGGAGGTGGAAATCAAGTATAACCCTCTGTCGCAGAGCAGTGGTTTTGGATTTCGCCAGTATATTAAGACCCTCGGGAAAAAGCACACAAAGTGAATTTCTTAAGGGGCGGTCTACATGTGCATGAAGTGGATTTTTTTGGAATGTTCTTTGTAATTTTGGCAGTCAATTATGCTATACATACCTGCTCATGCACTATAAAGCAGACAACTCACCATGGAGTTGCCAATCAAAGCTATCTGGTGACCATGATATGCAAATATCGACCTGTTTCGAGTGAAGTATACATGCACAGGAAACCCAATAACGCTGTACTCGTGCTTTGGAGTTGAGCTACACATCCACAGTCTCCCATGTCTTTCACAAGACCTGAAGCTATATTTGTTTCAACATCTCATGTTGACCGTAATAAGGCAACTTACTGTAGTTCAATTAAGTATGGGAGTCTCCAATCCATGGATTATACAGTCAATTATATAATGAGATTAATCACCAGCTAAGTTACGGCGTTGGGTGGTCTCAGAAATCCATTTATGTTTTATTGCTGGAGAATGTTGTGGGAGTGGAGCCTCGTGCTGTCGATGCTTTACAAACTGTCTGGTACGTTTTACTCGTATGCCAACCAAGAATAAAATTCAGGACGACAGAAAAAATAGATCAGTGCGTGTGGCGAGCACCTGCGAACATCCGTAAAGTCCTTTCGGTCATCTGGGTTGGGAAAATCAGGGAGGCTGCGACCCTACACGAGAGGGATCTATCTACGCTATTTGTCAGTAACCCTAGAGTAATTGCAGCATTTCCGATGGAAGCGCTTTTATCTTGGATATAACCCCTTGGGGTCGGGAGCTGCGCCGCTTACGAAGCACCGAATCCCGCCCGGGCGGCCCCGGGGACCATTCTCTCATTCGTTATTGGCAACATGGACGGGTCGGACCTCTTCGGGGACTACTATTTCCCAGGATGGAGGTGACAGCTGCGTTTTGTTTGCTTCAATCTTTTCCATGCTGGGACGCATCCCAATTTCCTTCTCTTTAGCTGGACTTGGCGCATGGAGGTTTTCTCACCCGGGTAAAGAGATAGCCTGCAGCTCGAGAAGCACAACCCAAGAAAAGTAACATTTCAAAAAGAAAAAGAAGCAAAACTGTTACTAGTTGTAATACAAATCCAATTATTGTATTTGAAGTTGGCGAGGTTTCAGCCCTAGAGGTCCTACCCGAGCAGGTACGACCTCTAGACAGTTTATATTACGCTGGAAGTACTATGTGGTTCGCAAAACCATAAGGTAGATTTTCACCACATTGTGCTCGTAGATTGAGCTGCCTCTGCTAGGTACCTAGGTACAGTCCCCCTGAGTGATTAGCCCTCTACCTATTCATATTCAGCTTTGACGCTGTGAGACGCCTGCTTGCGATCGTTGATGTAGAAGGTGAAGTCCATAGAAGCGCCGGAAGGGACCATCTCTAGCTCGTAACGAAGCAACTTGAGTTCTTTCTTTCCATCCGCACTGGTGAAATCTTCCAGACTGGATATATCAACATCAGGCATCCACTTCAGACCACACAAGTGCTTAACGGTATCATCGATTCGGTCGGGAGGGTTACTGCTGGCACACTGGTAAAGCCCATCGGTCAAATTCCCCTTGAAGTTTCTTTTCACGTAACGAGACCAGGGATGTCGCACAGGGCCGAGTTTGGACATGTTTTCTCCCTATCACATCGCGAGTGTTAGTTGATTATTGTTTCGTCTCATGGTGCGAATGCCTTTGTACCTTGCGAATATACCAGCGCAATTGATTAGTTATCACATAATCGCCTTCATCAGCAGACCATTTGTAGTCTGGATCGGATCGACTATGCTTGGAGGGATCGAACACATCGTAGTGTGTCGTTCCGATACTGTAGCGAGCAATAGTCGATGTCACCCGAATGGGCGCAGGGACGTAGGGAGTTTTCATGCCTATCGAGTCCTCGTCCTCATTCTCGCCCTCTATGCCCATAAGTTGGTCTTCAGCAAAACCCTTGTAGACTGCACCGCGACATATCGCTGTCCGTCTGTATACTTTGTCAGAGACTAATTCGCGATGTATAGTCTATCTTCTGTTCACTTACGGTTTCGTTCCCAAGGATTGGATAATTGTTAGTCCGGCCTTCGTATGTTGGTCTTTCAGATGCTGATAGAGATAGGGACTCGATCCCAGACCACCAACGAGAATGATTCCCTATACAAAATGAGTTTCCACACTCTCATTCAAGGTGAGTGAATGTGCCTCGGCCGGCATACCTTGAGTACGAGATCCTTCTGTTTGATCTTCATCATTTGCTCCTCCACCAATTCGTCGATTCGGGTAAATGACTCCGTGAAAGCCTTCAGGATGTCGCATCTGTTTATGGGGAGCTATTAACTCAAAGCACTGGAGACGCAGAGTGAACCTGTTTTGGTGAATCTTACTGTCGGAAATATATTCGTGCCTTCTTGATATGAGGAAGCTGGGACAAATCGTCTTGCCCAGTGTTCACAAAAGCCTCGGCGGGGATGGGAACGACGTATTCCTCTTGCGAGTCTGGTTTTGGAATAAATTGGCGCTTGTATGTTCGCTCCCATTTGTCCTTCATAATCTCTTTCAAGCCAATCGGACTGAGAAGCGTCCAGCGTCTGCCCAAGCGGTTCCTACACAGCCCCTGGAAGGCGTTATCAATCAATACTGCACCGCATAGGGCTCCTGGTGTATGTCAGACTCATTCAGATTCGAGGTACAAGTGAATGAAAAATTTTTACCTGTCCCCTCAACGGCCTCACCCATCGTGATAGGGTTTATCGATGTGATTTTGTAGCTGATGAGATCCTGTGAGATTTATATCAGCGTCGGGGTTTTCTGATACAGTGCTATGTGCGTCTACACTTACCACCGTTCCACCTCCAGCATCCAAGATGAGCCACACATCGCCAGCTTGGACCAGATCCCGGTGCTCTGGCTCAGCAAGAGTCGCCATTCCAGCCGCTTCGGGTTCTAAGACAAAGCTTAGCCTTGTCTTACCGATTTCTCGAGGAGCCAAAAGCCCTGCCATTTTCGCTGCCTCTTCCATGCTTTGTCTCGCGTATCCTTTCCAAATTGCGGGCACGGAAATCACAATGTGAAATCTGAGAGCAGGCAAAAATTGAGCTCCCCGGGACTTTTCGATCATCTTCATGGCATGCGCCCATAGAAGCCGTAGGTAATCGGCTACTAGATCGATCGGCCGCAAACCCTCCATTCTGACCTTTTCCTTGGCAAGAAGGAAAAATTCGGAGGATTTGACGTCCTCCTGGAGATCTTCGTTGTTCAAAAGAAGAAGCTTGAACCAGCGCACCGGGTCGGCATCTGAATGTATATCATAGCCCCAAGAGGTGGTCCCATTATCATAATCCAGCTCTGTCGGTACTTTGCCTTCATCTGCACCGCAGCCTGGCCATTCGCCAATGGTGCTGATGTTTCCTTTGAGGAACTCACTCGCTGTTGCGTATGCGACGCCGGAAAACCTGGGGACCCCAGCAGACATGGTCAGCCATGTGTAGATGGAAAAGGGGGGTAGTGACATACGTGGTTCCAAAGTCAATCCCAACAACAAGCACGTCGTCTTTTCCCGTCAGATCTATTCCTTCCATTGATGGATCAAAGTCCGAATCGGTCTCGTCATCTTCCCAATAGTTATCATGCGTGTTGATTTTATTCACGTTCGTATCAATCGGTCCCATTTTGTCAATGTATCAGGCGTGTTATTTGGAGAGTCCTGATAGATGTTGTTTGAATTTGTCCTTGTGTACGTGAGAGCCCTTTGAATAAATTACATGCAGGCAGACATGCGTACCTACATCGGTACTTATACCCCTCTCCGAAGGTCAAATAAGCAATCCCTCCGGTGAGGATCTTACAAGTTCACTTCGACACCAAGGTACCTATCGTAATAACGGTGCTGAATACGGAATTTTCGAAAATTTGCAAATCTGCGTATCGTACCGTTCTCCAACACAAACCAACCAGGGTCGTGGTTGCTTGCCTCAATGAATCTGATGCATGACCTGCATGTCCCGTTGCCTTTTTCTTGGCTGACTTGTCTTGGTTGCGAGTCAGATTATTTGCCATTAGTTTCTTCCCTCGTATCATCCGAGTCAGTCGGATTCCCGGATCCCTAGGAAGTAAGGCTATTGGTAGGTTTCCCTACCTATTCAACAGCCATCTACATGTGGGCTTGCATGCGATTAGCGCTCTTCCTGCCCCCTCTAGCCCTAACTTCCACTGCCAACAAAATCATTTACTGCGCTATTCAGAACTCATAATAATGGACGCGAAAGAGAAACCTCTGATTAACGAAAGGTTGCCGACTCACGAGAACTCGCAACCAACTGCATCTCAAGATACAGAGGAACAAGAAAATTCAACCCAGTTACATTGTCTTGCGCCGGGCCAGTCTCAGGAGCTCCAGGCCCATTACCAGGACTTAGAGCGGATCTTGCGCAAACGAACGCAGCAACGCGATGTCTACAAAGCCAGGTATCAGGCGCTCGCGACGGAATTGACCAAGCTCAAATCTCAAGACCAAGGGTTCTCACAGCTGGACGATAGCTATTTGACACAGCAGGTGGAGGGTCTACGGGTGAAGATCTGGAACTTCGGCCTTCATCACTACGGAGGGGTCGTCTCGCGCGGAAAGTTTTTGTTGGACCCCTTGCTAAGTGAATACACGGAATCCAACATGAGAAGCGACATGGACCTTGAATACTACCTTGAACTTCCTGACTGGCGGCCAGCGATCATGGAGGCATTCCTGTGGAGATTTATGGTTGCCGAAATTTTCAACAAATTCTGGTGGGCGGGTAGTGTCGGCAGGTCCATGAGCAAAGTTTATAGAATCATGAAACAAAGTAATAACCCAGGTGTACCCCGTTCCAGGGCTCAATACAGCGCACGCTAACCGTGTGATGGCACCTAGGCTTCCAGTCGACAGCCGATATCCAGAGCTTCCAAACGTGGTCTGCTACGACGTCCAAGTTGATCCTCGAGTCACAGAAGCGCAACGGACCACTGTCAAGTCGCAGCCCTGAGAGGGAATTGGAGACGTTGGTGGAGGAGATTCATGGCGCAATCCAACCATACCGCACCTCGACACGAGGAGGCTTGATGAACGCCATTCGCGAGATCTTGAATGAGGCGATCGCACTGGATGAGGAGCTCTGCCAACAGCTCGCCCAGTTTGAGTGGGACTTCCCCGGTCCAGAAGTAGTTTTTGATGCCCAAAGGATGCAGCTCGCGGATGGAGAGGCGCTGAGTACCGATGGTCTGCCCATTAGCATTGTCATTTGTCCAGGGATCAGGAAGCGGGGACGATCTGGCGACTTCGAGAAAGAGGACTCGCTTGTACCGATTAAGGTCTCTTGCGTCGCCCCAGTTGACCGGCACAGGGAACCCAGTCTTCTCCGAAACTTCTCTACCCGAGTACACAGGGTACTTTGGAATCAGGTCGACCTTCTGTCTGAGAGACTTCACGAATAGCATTGTGCTTGTTCTGGATATGTGAAGCTCACTACTGCTCACGACATTTATTTAGTTCACGTGCTTTTTATCTGAACCACTCATGTCACTGGTTGCTTCCATGAGATCGTAGTTGTCACTTCGCTTTTCGCTCAGTGTTCATGTACAGAAGCCTCGCTTTCCGTCGCGCCATTGATTGACTTGAGCGAGGATCCTTGCTATTCCGGGCGTGGTATGTAGAGCGAATAAAACCCCTGCAAGGAGCTGGTCGTGATTGCTCCGCCGAGTCGACCTTTTCCATGCAAAATGACCAAATAAAAAACTGCAGCCGCTGAGGCTGAAGTTTGCATGCAGAGCATTGCACACCCAATGCTGGTGGTCTCCACAAGTATCCCAGATTTGGGCACCTGCAGTCGGCGCCCGTTGCCGCCAATCCCGCAAGCCGAGATTAATCTTCGCCCGGGTTTCCCTCTTTTTTCCCAAGCGTCTCTTGGCATCCGAAATGGGCGCTTTGCACATGGAGACTGACAGCTGGCGCGGGGGAAAAAATGATTTTCCCGTTGAGGCTTCTTCGTGGCATTTCTGAGTGCCCGGTATGGGAGCACTGCAGCTGGAAGTCGGTGGCTTATGATTACCCTTGAATCAAGATGATGCCGTTTTCTTCCCCGTCTGGACCTTGACCTTGTGTGTGGGCATACACAAATTTCTTTGGTTCCCTCTCCGTTGAATTAGTAAAATTACGAAAAAGTCATGGCCACTCTGCCCGCTACCATCTCAGTCCCGACAACATCGACACCTACGACGCGTTGGGAGCAAGCAATCAAGCGGCTCGATCCCGATGTCCGAGCTTCTCTGGCCGGCGTTGCGACCCGCAAAATTGACATACTCCACCTCGTCGTCAAGGCAGCTGATGAGAAGAGGAAGATCTGCATCGCGAAACAATGGAAGCTCAAGGTCTCTAGCGGGAAGGTCGTTGTTCTGCGTGACGTGTTGGAGAAGATTGCAGGATGGGTAAATCGCTTTGTCGCGGTCGGGGATACCATTATCCAGTACGATCCCATTCATGCTGCGCTTCCATGGGCAGCCTTTCGCTTTCTCTTAAATGTCGCAGTCAGTGATGTTCAGATATGGGGAGGCATGCTCGTGAACCTGGAAACCCTTTCACGACTACTCTACCGATGTGGAGTAGTGGAGAACGTGCATCTCAAGCGTACTTTCAGCATGGTCTCTCATCTCGAAGGAGCCGTGGTTCAGCTGTATGTCGATGTCATGGGAGCGCTCGCAAAGCTAGTCAAGTACTTTAAACAAAGCACTGGAGGTATGATCTCGGGAACGAGGGCTCAGAAGTAGAACAAGAGATTGACTTATCTAGAACGAATCCTCTCGAGTGCTGCTCGATCCGATCATAACCTCCCGGAAATGACGGCCGTTTACGCTCAAGAACAAGAAGTCTTGAAATGGTCAGCGTTGGCCGAGTCGGAGCTGTCCCAGGCCACAAATACCGAGGCCGTTTCCATCACCCACAAGCTTAACACAATGGCCAGGCGCTTGGATGCTGATCTACCTCGTCTTCTCGACACCAGCCTGGCAATCCATCATTCACTAGATGAGAAGAAGTTGTCGAAGGTTCTTCTGTGGTTATCCATGGTACCCACCGCTCAACATCTGCAAGAGATAGCTACAAGAAGACTCCCGGGCTCTGGTGAATGGCTGCTGAACCATAAGGACTTTCTCGGTTGGCGCAATTCTAGCTCATCTGCTATTTTTCTGCTACATGGTGTGCGAGGGTGCGGAAAGTCAACAATCGCCTCACTGGTTGTCCACCACTTCCAGCTGCTCCCAGTTCAGCTGGGTGCAACCGCAGTGCCCTGTGCATATTTCTTCTGCGATACCTCCAATGCGGAGCCGGGTCGGGGGCTGTGTGATAGTATTCTCCGCAGCATTGTGAGACAGCTCGCAGTGGACTCTATCAATGGCAAAATTGATACCACGGTACTCTCTTCGTACGAGAAAAGGCTCAAAGAGGCCGAACAAGCCAGAGTTGAGATCCTAAAGCTAAACGCCACAGAATGCCTTACCTTGCTCCTAGATCTCACAGCCATCAATCCAGCATACATTTTGATTGACGCAGTGGACCAGCTTCGGCATGACGAACGAGCTGCTCTGATAGACACGCTGCAAAAACTCGTAGATCAGTCAGCAAACGTCATCAAAGTGTTCCTAACCAGTTCCGATAACGCACATGTCGACGTGCTGTTAACTGGGGCTGCCAAACTACGTGTTCTCCCCGGCATTGTTCGCAAAGACGTTAGAGCATTTGCGACTCAACAGGTGCAGGAAGCAAACAAGAGAAAGCGTATTCTAAATGGAGCTGCAACGGCCATGTTGTTGGGTGAAATAAAGGAATGGCTGATAAACGGAGCTGGGGAGATGTGAGTCTTGTTCACTTCCTTGTTTCTGTGTTGAGACAATACAGAAGGGATAGCTAATGCATCTGGATGTTACAGGTTCTTGTGGGTGACCCTTCAGCTGGACTTCATCTGTCGTAAAAAGACAGAGCAGGATATTGTGACTACGCTTGGGACAGGCTTGACGGCAAATCTCGACCAGATATATGGTCGAACACTACATCATTTTCAAACACTAGATCCGGCCGCTACCATTACCGTTGTGCAGATCTTCTCATTCCTCCTGTACGCAAAGAGGCCGTTACATCCTTCAGCTTTGAAATATACTCTTGCGATCAATCCGACCATTACAGGTGTTGGTGCCGTGGATCTCGAGGACCTTTGCTGCAATTTAGTGCTTTTGGACATGCAGCAAGGCATAGCTCAATTCTGCCACCCGTCCGTTCGTGCTTATATGATCCAGCAAGACATGTTCTCCGCAAATGCGGCTCATCAACTTCTTTTTGGTCTATGTCTGCGAGAATGCACTTCGGGGCCGAGCACTTCCCCCTTTCTCGGTGATGAGTCCCCCGTGGGAGACTTCTACCACTATGCAGCCGTATACTGGCCGGAACATCTGCGGGAATCTGAAGCCGCAGGACTAGAACAGGATGAGTTCGAAACACAAGTGGCATCATTCGTGGCAGGCCGGCATGACGGCTTCGTCAGTCCAGCATTCATCACTTGGATGGACTGGATAGGGCAGGTCTGTCGTGATCTGTCGCCATATCATCGTACGCGGAACCTTTTTGAAGCCACCCTTAGTGATTCTCTGTCACCTTTATTTGTGGGCTGTGTATTTGGGCTACGTGCATTACTGGTGTACGTCTTGGAAGCACTACCAGACGTGGATATCAACGAGCGAAGTATTAGTGGCCATACTGGAATATATCTGGCAAGCTCATACGGCCACAAGGAGGTGGTGGATCTATTACTCGACAACAACGCGGACACCGTGTTAGAATGCGGTGTTTTCGGCACCCTCGCACGAGTTGCATGTTTCAGGGGTCACCTGAATGTGGTCCAAAGCCTCCTGAAGCGTATCGATGAACTAAAATCTCCCGACTCTTTATTCCGTGCATACAGAGCCGCCTGCCTTGGTGGCCATGCAGATATTGCGCTATTGCTTGCGAACAGGTGCACAACAGGACGCTCCGTGGACCAACACTCTAACATGCTTCAGGAAGCTATTGATGCAGGTCTTCCCACTCTGGTAGACTGGCTGACTTCACCGGGCACTCTAAAAATCTGGGGTTTACCCAATCTGACTCTCAATGCTCAGGAAGGACTTGTCAGAACGGCAATCAAGCAAGGCCAGGTGTCTGTTCTGAAATCCCTCCTTGAAAAACGACCACATCTTATACAATCACTGCCCAAAGATTGCATATCCATCGCCTCGCTCTCCTCCCAGCTGGCTATGGTCGAGTATTTATTCAGCATTGGTGCGGATCCGAAGGAGGAAGGGCGCTTTGGCTGCCCATTACGGAGCGCCAGTCTGATGGGCTGTGAACCTGTCGTCCGAATGCTTATTGGAAATGGGATGGATGTTACACGCTGCGGCGCTGAAGGTGACGCGCTGCAGGCTGCATCGATGAGCGGCCATGTCCGCGTCATGGAGTTGTTGATTCAGGCCGGGGCTAATGTCAACCAGCCAGGAAAGCCACGCGGGACCTGTCTGCAGGCAGCAGCGTGGTACGGCCAACAAGGCGCGGTTGAGTTGCTCCTTCTACATGGCGCGGATATGTACCAAAAAGGCAAAAGCCGTGACGCGTTACACGCTGCCATCGAAAGTGGTCATGAGGAAACCGCGAAGCTATTCCTAGTAAAAGGCTATCAACCACCAAAGGGCCGGTCCTTGCCTGCAGCGTCACGAGGAGATCACGAAGGTCTTCGTTTTGCTAACTTGAACCGGCCAGCTCGCTTGAGCCTAGTTGGGCGGGAACGTGGACGGGCCGGGGACCATTCAAATGCAAGAAGAAAGGGTATTACCGAGAGCTCAGGTCACGAAGAGTCATCGGAGGGGCCCAGTCTACACCACTATGATGATGACAGCGAGGGGTACGATGACAATAATGACAGTGATGAGTCTGCATCTGCCGCCCCGGATGATGACCGGTTCACAGTTTGGGCAAAAAATCTGGAACTCAGTGTGGTCGCGGGAGATGTAAACTCGATCCATTACCACCTTCTGCGGCAGGAATCCACGGTCTGGGGAATCATCGCTGCGATCGAAACTGCAGCTACCCGGGGCCAACTCGAGGTCCTGTCATTCCTTGTTACCAAGGGCGTCTCCCGGAGATTCCTGGTCGATGCAGACTTTGAATTGACCAAGGCAATGAAACCAGCTGCAGAAAAAGGGCAAAATGGAGCCCTTCAAGTTTTGGGGCACGCATCGAGTTGGTGGGTCAGCCAGTATTTGACGGAATGGACCTTGCCATTTAACGCCGCTGTGAAGTCTGGAAGCATCCCGTGTATTAAGACCTTGTTGCAACACCATCCCGATCCCAGTCACAGCTTCATTGAAGAGTTTTGCTGGGTTATTGAGTCTTCTTTCAAGCTTAGACATCATGAAGTCACAGAGCTCCTTTGGTTGTGGCTCCTGACCCATGGCGGAGTAGAAAACGAGGTAAATGTCACCGCGAACGCATCAGACGAGACAGTTCCCACGGCCTCTGCAGAGATGGTCTCATTTCTCAAAATGCATCTCAGTCCAAAGGACCGCCGCATAGGAAGGGACAGCGAGCGCAGTGGTGTTTCCAAATCATTGCTTGTTGCGGCAACAAATACAAGAGATCCCAAATTGTTAAACCTACTCCTTCTCAAGACGGCAACCGAAGACTACCTGAGGAGCGATGAGTTGAACAAGGTCTTGGAAAAGGCTTTTCTGTCTGGTTGTTCGCGCGATGTCCGCCAGGTTGATATGCTGTTCAGCTCTAATATCGGCGAGGATTGTTTCACTCATCAGCAAATTTGCTTAGGCATCCATAACGCAGCATTCGCGGGAAAGGCTAAAGTGATTAGTTTGCTATCGCAGAAAATTCCAGGAGATGCATTATCTGTTGAAAGCCGTTCACTTCTGTATGAGGCCTTTCTGGGCGCATCACATCAAGGCAGTACCGATGTCGTGCAGACAATGCTTGGCCTGGACAGTTTCTGGAATGGTCTTGGGGAGGCCAACAAGAAAACGATTCTCACAAGGGGGCTTATCGCGGCTGTCGAACATGGACACAAGAAAACCGCGAAGCTGCTGCTTGAAAAAGGTGCAGATGTCCATGCTTGCGTGCAGGAAGTGCCCGAACCGCGATCCAATGGCCGGCAGCAATCCGGACCAGCTGCATTCTTGACAGGCCGATTGCCGCCCCGCTTTGGGCCATCAGCACGACTACATGGGAATAGACAGAGTTACCCGGGGTCAATTAGCCCACTACAGGCCGTTCTGCGAGGCTTCCAGAGGGTTGCAGCGCACGAGGGTTCTGAGTTCTGGAATTCCTCCTCGCTTATGAAGCTGTCGCGGGACCTTGAATCGCTCCTCGGCACTTTAATTGACCTTGGCTGCGATCCAGATGACCGGGGTGGGTCCTCCATGTACCCCATTCAAAATGCGGCACGGTGGGCCAATGAACGGGCCATTCAAATTCTGCTAGATGCAGGCGCAGCGCCAAACCAGGTCGGCGATGATGGTGATGAGCCTGAACGGTCGCGAACTCAACGCCCCCAACGCGAGGAAAGCTCCCATCCAATTTTCCTGGCATGTGCGAGACCATATTGTTTCTCTTACGCCATAGTTGCAAACTTGGTCAAGGGAGGAGCAACTCTTCCTAGGGCAGGGCAGGGTAATCTTCATCCGGCGGTCCTCAGCGCATGTTTGCATGCCATTCGAAAGCTATCACCACTCAGCTATCGCAAACCTAAGGACGGGTGGTACGAAAGTGGTGCAATGCCCCTTGAAGTGGCCAGACAGTTGTTTAGTGGAGGCATGCGGGAGCTGTTGAATGAAATCTTCAAACAACTGCCACAGCAGAAAGCAGATATACCAGGATTTCGAGATATCCTTATCGCCGCATCAACAGCAGGCGATCGCGTCTGTGTCAAGCTGCTGTTAAAACATGGGGTCAAACATGACGGGCAGTATTCAACCTTCGACACGCCCCTCGGCTGTGCTGCGCAGTACGGCCACATACACATAATGAAAGAACTGATCCATGCTGGTGCGGATGTTGACTGTCATGGGTTCAATTATCGTCCACAGGATGCTCTGGTGAAGGCTATTATCGGTGGTCACACTGCCACAGTGAGGCTCCTCGTGCAGCATGGAGCACAACGTACTCGCGCGCAAGGGCGACACTTTCTTCTCCTTGCGGTGCGGTCAGGAAACCTTGAGATGGTTGATTGTTTGCTTCAATTAGGATTTCCGATAGATAGGGGCTCCGATGCCTTGCTAGCTTCGTGTGATGCCGGTTGCGTGGATACTGTATCGAAGCTTCTGTCGGCCGGTGCCTGCCCAAACAAGCCAGGAGAATTCGAGTCAACCTCCACACCATTGTATCAGGCTTGTCTACATGGTCACCTAGCTATCGTGCAGGTGCTGCTAAAACATGATGCCGATCCAAACCTGACGATCAAGAATACACTTGGTGTGCCACTCGTGATCGCTGCGAGTAAGGGGCATCTCGAAGTGGTCAAGGCTTTACTTGCCAATGGTGCAAATCCAGACCAGACATCCGCCGGTCCAAATCGATCTTTGGAGGGCCGACCATCACACTCCGACAACTGGTCTATTTCTCCCACAGCCTTGGACGAAGCGTCCACCAAGGGCCATTTGGAGATTGTCAGGGTGCTCCTTTCGCATCACGCAAACATTATGCATGTTATTGCAAGAACATGTTCCGGTATCTGGACACCTGCCAAAGTAAACATACTGGAGCTTGTCCTCGAAATGGTGTCGGGAAGAGGCGATTTTGAGAAGATTTGGAAGAGTGCGGTCTCTAATAGATCCCTAGCACATCGTGACCATTTTATCGAACTGTTGTTGGACTATATTGCGCCTACCTCAGAGATACTGGTACTTGCAGCTTCGTGTGGCTCACTGCCGGCAGTCGATCGTTGCTTAACTCGCGGTATTGATCCCAACATTGCTAGTCAAGACGGCCATTTGCCTCTGGCTTCTGCGGCCCATAGTTTGCATAAAGATGTGGTCCAGCGACTTGTCTCTGGGGGAGCCAACGTCAACGCGCTTGATATCAAACGTCAAACACCTTTATTGGCCACACTAGATGGATTCAAGACTAGCCTGGAAGCACCGCTCCAGAAAACAGCTCAAAGCCACCACGCTTTGAACGTGCAAGATATAGTCAGTTGCCTTGTGGAAGGTGGTGCCCACGCTATATGCAGTGACATAGCAGCAGGGGGGGTCCTAGAGGTTGCTGGCTCGGTGGGTCACACCGGTGTTGTTTCTGTCCTGTTAGCCCAACAAGAGCGCAGCGATGCCTGGATGGCTGGAACTCAGAACTGTCTATTCGCCGCCCTTGACAAAGATCATCCTGACGTCGTCTCCCTTCTGCTGCAAAGGGGTGCGGATCCATATGTGACCCGTTTGCTGCAACCCAATGACCCTCGAGCTCAGTTTCTGCCGCCCCCCCAAACCAAGGCAATGATTGAACAGACCCCCTTGGAAGCTGCGTGCGGAAAATGGAATGACTGTCTAATGCGTACTTTCCTGGCTTCTGTGCCAGAATTGCGCATTCCTCCACAAGTGCTATCCACGGCCGCGAGGGCTTGGCTCCACCAAATGGGGCATATGCGAGCAAATTCCTCCGACCTGGCGATAATTCTGGACCATGATGCTTCTTTAATTGTGCCAGACTCTGTCTTAGAAATACTGACCGAGGATGACGAGGGACATCTCCTGAAACAGGTGCTTTCGCGCAGCAGAAATGGCAGTCGGTCGCGTTTCCAGCCCAAGCCTTTGGTTCCGCGCGCTCCAACAGTCGTGAGCCGGATGCGCGATGCTGTGCAGAGTCGACATTATCCATGAGATCAAATCACCTAGGAAATTGATTAGCAATAAAATGTGAGATCCAGGCGATGTAACGAAGATCTCACAAAGTGATGATCAATACAGATAGTCAATGATAATGATGATGATGGAAGAAGAAGAGAAACTAAATAAAGAGAAACTATCTATTTCTTTCGTGGGAAAAGCCTGCTCTTAGACCGACTTCCTTAACACAACAGTAGCATGGCCTATGTGATCTTCAATCCCTTGTCAATCGTGTATATCCTTTATCATTGCTCCAGAAATATGGGCCTATAGGTCCGACCCGGCCTAGCGGCGTTGAACCGAACGTAGCCAAATCAAGCCTAAAGAGACTAGCCATTATTTACTAGATCCTCTGTTTAGCTTTCGATATAAAATCATTATAGTAGACTAGATTATAGTATTAGTACAGAGGGTAACCTTACAAACTATACATACTCTAGTGGAGTTATCTATTTACTAGTCCTTCATTTTATTACTCTTCTAATACTTACTATATAGAGATATATCGAAGATACTATCAGTAAATTATTATATCTAATATAAAAAATATATTTCAGGGAATTGGTCCAAGATAAGAGCAGCTAGTGGCTCCCCTCAAAAAATGTCGTTTTGTGCCAGTGCATATTGCTCACCCTCAGCTATTGAAGCTTCTATAGATATTATGCAATCCAACAGACTCGAGACTGCATCTATGAGCTAAAGAACAATACTGCATGACTTGAGATATTTGCATATGTAAACATCTGGAAGGTACATATTTGCGTAAATGATGATTGAATGAAAGAACAAAATCTTTCAAAGCAAGTCTAAAATAGCCCAAGCAATGCGATAGAGTATACATCAACTTTCTCGTGCACTCGCACATGCATGACTCAAGCGTGGACTCTAACTCGCAGCAGCCAAGATATTCGGTAGCATATAAGCGGTATTATTCCAAACCTGGCTGGATCCAGGCACAAACAGTGTTCCAGTATACCACGTATTAAGGTGACCCTGGAGGGCATACATGTCACGATAAATTCCATTCCTAATATCCTCTACCTCAGCCGCAAGATGGAAAGGTCCGAAGTCAGAGAAAGCAAGGAATTGTGGCTCGGGACGAGTGGGAGTACCCGTGATCTTCTGAAGCATCTTGATAGCTTGACGAGCCTCCTTTTCGATCCGCTTCTGGCTGACTGGGGTCACGCTATTGTACCAGTAGTAAAGAAGTCCATCAACTGAGGACGGATTGAAAGAGACCACGGAGGGGATGTCGGCGACGTTGTAGGTGTTGTTGGTAGCGTAGTTCTTATAACTGGTTCCACTGGCAAGGCCGGTATTACTAACAACGCCGCCGTAGTAGGGTAACCCGTAAATCTTCGAAAGAATCCTGCGCTCGCGGGTATCTAAGCCAAAGCTCTTCATGTTCTTGGTTGTCGGGGGAATGCCAACGATAAGCTGCTTGGCAACTATGAGCTTTGTGCCTGTGGGGGTTTTCACGACGAGGCGCACGGGATGACTGCCGGTAACATTGCGATTACCTGAGATGACAGTTGAGTTCAGAAGGATGTCCGCGCTGAGTTCGGTAAGCGCGTTGCGGTATAGCTCTGAATTGTCGCGGTTTGCATTGCGAACGGCTGCGCCATTATCCTCATGCAGCATGAGGTCATTGAGGTCGTTGAACACGTACAAAGCCGGAATATCTAGCAGATGTCCAGGCACGGCAGGGCGAGCGAACGTTGCCATTGCCGAGTCTTGCAGGTTATACTTGGCGATATAGTCGACCCAGGGTAGCAGGAGGTCCTCGGGCACAGGGTTTGGTAGCTCAATCCCGTTATTTAGGTACGGGTATTTTGCCAGCTCGTCAAGGTAGTCTTGGTGGAGAGAGCCAGTAGTGAGGTTGAGTATGGTTCCCGCTTTGAAATCGGAATAAACAGGGTTTCCGAAGGAAGAAAATGCCACATCAGCGAGAGGTGTATGCAGGCGTTTGAAAAACTCGCGCACGATAGTGTCATTGTCATAAAGTTGAACACCGAAGTCGACCGAGCCCCCACTGATGGGGTCTTCGTAAGTCATGGCATGACCGCCCAGACGGTCTGTCTTTTCGACCATGACAAATGACTTGCCTTGGTCTTTCAAAGCAATAGCCGCGTAAGTGCCAGCTGCACCACCACCAACAATGGCGAAGTCACGCGTGATGACATCGCGTGCAGCAAAAGAGGATGGCTCAAAGCTCTTTGCTGAGGGGGCAGCCAAGGCCGAGAGGGCAAAGCAGATGCCGCCCAATGGTGTGAATGGTTTCATTATTGAAGGGGAAATCGAGATTTGAAGTATGACAAGTCAGGCTGCAAACTCACTGCATTGATAAATATAGACCACATGGACCTCATGTCCAATATATACCCACCCCCATTTGCGCCCAGCTAAAATAGTAACTCATCGTGATGTCTCGCCACGCGAACGCCCGGCATTCCGACGGAGAAACTGTGGAACTGCTTCGGACAACGCTATGCGCGACGAATCCTGCGAGGCCGACTCGAGAAACATCGCGAGTTATGGCCACTGAGGCTTAGCGTGAAAATCAAAATCCCGTAAAGAGTCTTGGACAAGTATCAAACAAGCTTGGCATGGAAGATGAAACGGTATTGCCAAAACATACTGTGTAATACTGGTACAAACACGGTTTTTCAGAACACGAGGCGGGCGCTACTGTACAGTAAGCGGCACTAAGATAGCCTTGCGGCCACTATGGGGCCGCCCCTCGACTAGCCCCAATTGGGTTAGCGTTGAGCGGCCGCCTAAAACCCCGCCGATCCCCGTTCTTTGTTCGGGCCCTCAGTCATCCGTACAGTTGCAAGGACAACTTGCCACACATTACGGAGAAAGAAAGTCGTTGCATTCCTGTATCTGCAAAAATAAGATTAGTGGCGTCATATACGAATCTCGGAAGAACCCCGGCTGAATGGTTTACTTCGGCCCTTCTAAGGGGTGTGAGACCTGCAAGGGCAGACGGAAGAAGGTCAGTCGATCCCTGCTAGTGCTTTTGCTTGGACATGCTTCCTGCAAAAGACGGTTTATGTGACACACCCAAACCTAACATGTGTACAGTGCGATGAGACCCGTCCGGTATGAGCCAACGAATCGCATTGCATAGTTGCAATCCCGCGGCACAACGTGGCCCCTGGCCATGAGTGCTGCTGCGGATGGACATATTGTACTAACTTCTGCAGTCTTGTCTGAGGTGCCTCAAAGCAGGCCGCACGTGTCGGGGTTACGAAGATACCGGAAGCGTCATCTTTCGCCAGCATGAGAATCAGAGTGACAGCCAACCCCAGTTTAAGCCGGCTTTCAAGTCAATGGCTCGTAAGTGCAGCTTGGCTGCTCGAGAACCAGTTCCAGGAACCGATTTCCTCCCCGAGGATGGCCCCCCAAAAGAAGTGACCCAAAACAGAATCAAAGAGCTGGCGCTACAGGCTTTCTTCTATGACTATACCGACGTCTCCGTGAACTCTTCCATTTCGGGAGGCTTTTTGGGTGGCCTGGAGCCAATCGTGCAAGATTTAGGACTTGACTCCCATGTGGCAAATGCATGCAAGGCTGCTGCTTTTGCCAGTAATGGATTAAAGCTGCGTCGACAGTTCCTGATACAGCAGGCCGAAACCTTGTACCACGAGCTGCTGGGATATCTCGCGAGTTCCATGCAGACCCCGGCTGCAAGCGGTCACGAGACCCTGATTATCGCAATACTGCTGGGGCTTTATCAGGTATTTTTACCTCCCATTTCCATGTATTCGATGATATGATGAGCTAATACGTCGCAGATGGTTGTGGCTGAAGAGGCTAACCCAGGCCACCATACAGCCCATGCTGGAGGCGTGGCTGCAATTCTGCAGATCGAAAATAACCCCTTAGAGCTCGTGCAGGCTGCCTTATCCGGTCATCCATTAGTTCTGAATGGGAAAAAGGTAGAAATCTTTCGTCTATCTTCTGTATTGTGATCTAATCTCTCGCAGAATAATGCCCGGTTTGCACGTAACACAAGCGGTGTTGATCAGAGTTTATATAATCTGCTGATTAAACTGAACCCCATCTGGAACCGCACTGAGGCTCTTCTCGCCGGCCCACCCGCTCCACTTTTCTTTGAGGACGTTTTTGCCTTGAAGTTGGAAGCGATCGCGCTAAATCACGATCTTGACATCTGGCAGCAGAATCAAAGTCATGAGTTCAGGCCAACTACAGTGGATTCCGGACTTCCACCAAGGCCCAATCCGGGGGCAGGATATAGGCACGGCCGCATTGATATGTACATCGATCTTTATGTCGCTGCCTTGTGGAATTTCTCCCGTATCGCACGATGTTTACTCATCACTCTGATTATGCGGTTGTCAGGCGTACTCGATGATGGCGTTAATCATGATGCGGATCATCAGGAGGCTTTGCGCCTTGTCGAAGATATGATCGCATCGATTCCTTACCATTTATCGGAAGATCTGCAAGTCTTTTTGCGTGAGCGACATGATCATACCAAAATCACCAACGCTGGGCGGCCGGTGGGTGGCCTGTTACTTATGCACTCCATTTATATTGCGTCGCATCTGCAAATTTTTCCACTGGAGATGCGTGAATATTTTAAAACATGTTTGATTTGGATTGGGCGGCGGATGGGAATCGGACAGGCTGCTTTTCTAGCACAGGTATGTTGCTTTTCTCACCTCACCTACATTTTCACTGTCAATCCTAACAGGTTCCAGGCCCCCCAGATAGACAATCAATACTTTTCCGGTGGATGCCTGATCGTATTAGCAGGACTACTTATCTAGAATCACGATTTAAAGAAAGGAGATCATCTGTGAAGAGTACTTGAAGGGTATGGCATATTTAAATAACTAAAGCAACGCGTTCATGTCAAATTCAAGATTCAGTACCTCCAGGTGTCCACTAAACTTCACTTCCCGATCCATCCGATAACAGCACATTCTCCCTATAACCCTGAATAGTATCATGAACCATACCTTCGTAGTCGAAATTCCAAATTTTGTGCGATCGATCTTTCAGCTCCTCAAAGCAAGTCTGCGCTTTCACCCATTTGTCCTTCTCCGCCCACTCAGGCTGATGATAAAAGTCACAAGCCCGGCGACTACTATTGACCAGCCACTGACTGCGAGTGCGTCGCACAGCATCGAACGTCTCAAAGGCTGTGACCAGCGCGTGTTCTTTTGCTGCCGGGTCCTCTTCAACCGTCCGGCTCACCTCCTTAAATAGGGTGGTGAGACACAGACCATCCTCGATACCCATACACGCGCCAGCTCCATGATGCGGGCTCGAGGCATGTGCAGCATCGCCCGCAAGGCAAATTCTTCCCTTGCTATAGTATGGTACTGGATACTGCCACAGATCAAAGATCGCCCATTTGTCTAGTTTCTCGGGGAAGAGATCGATGACATTGTGGACACATGGACTCCATCCGGCGAAAGCTGCGATGAGATCTGCTTTTTCGCCTACCGCAACTGTCTTTTCTTCTCCCCATTCTTCTGGGTCGGAGATAAAGGCTGCTGCGTTGACGAACTTTCTGTTGGCGACAGGATAGTGAATTAGGTGCGCGTTTGGGCCGACGTGGTAGTGCTGATTGTTGGCCTTGTACTCGCCTAAGGCTTTTATGGCGTCTTCCATGGGGATGAGGGTTCGGTAGGCGACTTTGTGGGTGTATCCGGGTTGACTGGCCGGGTGATTCTCACCAAGGAGCAAGGAGCGCACTCTGGATTTAATTCCATCACAGCCGATGACTGGAGAATGTTTGTGTTAGCGATCTCGTTTGGATGTGGAAAGACAGGAAACATACCGGCGTCAGCCTCCTCCACGCTGCCATCCGCAAATATCAATCGGACCTTCCCTTCGCATGTCTCGTCCACAGTCTCTAGCCTTTTCCGACATTCGATCACGTTCGGAGGGATGATCTTCACCAACGACTCGAGGAATTGATCGCGTCTGCACCCCTCAAACCCTTTATACCCGGCGTCAAGTCTATACAGCATGCGCTGGTAGTACGGTTCATCTTTTTTCTGCAGCTTGTTGTAGCCGTCGAGCCAGCGGAGGTAGTCGTTAGGGTCTGTCTCATCGCCATGAGAAGTGGGGACTGCTCCACTAGAGCGCAGGGCCGTAACGATTTCTGGATCAATTTGCTCCATGCATTTGACTGCATTTGCTGTGAATGCGATTCCGGCGCCTATCTCACGGAAGCCTTTTGCCTGTTCGTATACCTTCACTGCGATGTTTTGGCCGAGGAGACCGACGGCAAGGACAAGACCGACTATTCCACCACCGACGATGGCCACCGAAACAGGTTCTTTTTCCTTTGAAATTTGGCCTGGCATATCGATTTTGGTTCTCGATTTGAAATGAAGCTCAGTGTATTAGAACTTTGGTTCACATAAATTGTACTGTATCCAAAAGTTTCGGGCACTTGGGAAACAACATACACGTAAATAGATGGTGTCGGGCTACTGAGGCCTCTAATTTATCAGGACCCGATCCTGGTCATATTTTACCACCTAAAGGTATGTGTATATAGTAGACGGAGTAATCGGTGCCCGCTGGATATGAGTAACCACCAACTACCGGGTACAGGAGGCATGGAGTTAGTCTCGGAGCAACCTTCAAGCCTCGTACTCCGCATGCACATGGCGAACCATCCACCAGCTCCAATGCTGCGATTGTGACACGGAAGCCGAAAAAGAGAGACCAATCAGACTAGAACCTACAATCATTATTATTTCTTAACCATCGAAATTCAAGGCTGGTTGCGGAGAAACCATTCCAGATCTAAGCCCCAAGCCGCACCGGAATTTCCCATCCGCCCTCGGAGTTTTCTGCAGGTTCAGCCTTAATTTCCCATTTCCACAAAATGACCAAAAGAATTTCAACAAATCAACTCTTTCTAACTCTAATTCGAAACAGTGATCCACATCTTGCCCAGCTAGGCTATCACTCTCGAAATCCTCCGCACTCGTGGCAATTGCAGAACCCATGCATATGCGCTTACCATGTGGCTGTTGCATCGCGTGGTTACTATTTTGGTGCATGGTTCCTCGGGCAATGGTAATGCATATAGTTTGACTTTCGGATTCGCCGACGTCTCGGAACATCCTCTTCTATTGTCATTACATGACAGTTCTAGATTGTCAACATTGAGATGCGTTAATATATAATAGGATCCCATTCGCGACATTGAATTTGACGTACAATTCTGCACCGCGTTTCAACAGCAACATCAACGTGCAAACTTTAGAGCTATTCCAATAGACATATTCCTTTCAAAGTCCGTGCTTCGCACTCGAAGATTTGAAACGCATACTACCTTGATTATACCCGTTCGTCGACTTTTCGATCTTCACCTTCCGAGGTTCATACCGATTTTACTTCGGGAAAAAGTAGTTCTCAATTCAAACCTCTGACAAACCTGAAATACCAAAATGGTCGACCTTCAAGACCTCGCCAACAACCAGCTTTCTGGTCCCGCCATTTTCTTATTCGGTCCTCTCGCGTTGTCTTTTAACAGCGATTCATTTGCTCAGCTGCGCAAATCTATCGTCGAGAATGAGGACCACAAATGGGCTGCCGATACCATCATTAGTCTACCACAGTATTGGAAGACTATTGCCGCAGCCATTCCTGGCCTTGAGACTGCGGCCGAGTTGGAGAAGCCGGAAGACCTCAAAGAGGCCTTCTCCACCGGGCAGTCTCTGAAGACAAGATTCCCGTTGCCAAATACTGTTTTGATTCCTCTTGTTGTTATCCTGCATCTCACGCAATATGCATCATTCATCAAGCACAATAATGCTGGATTGGACAACGACATTGATGTTTTTGCTTTGTCCAAAGACGGCCAGGAAACACTCGGTCTCTGCACCGGGCTGCTGAGTTCTCTAGCCGTCTCGTCTGCTAGAAACAAGGCAGACTTTTTGAAATACTCTGCCGTTGCTGTTCATCTCGGCCTGCTCATTGGCATGGTGGTTGATGCACAGGATGCTGCCACCGATTTTGGTCCATCCAAGTCCCTTACTGCGGCTTGGAACTCCGCTGAAAAGGCCGAAGAAACGCAGCGTATCCTGAAGGACTTCCCTCATGTGAGTAAAGCCTCCTCATACAAGTTCATATCTTGACTAACCTTCCCAGACTTATGTTTCCGTCAACTATGATGAGGATCGCGCTACTATCACCACGTTAGCATCGAATATCTCCGAGATTCAGCTGCAGCTAAGAGCTTGTGGCGTCATCACGGCAGAAGTCGGACTGCATGGACGTTTCCATGCTGACAGTCACCGCGACCTCCTCACAGCAATCTTGACGTTCTGCGACTTCCACTTTGACTTTCGGTTCCCATCTGCGTCTGAGCTGATCATCCCGACTCGATCTAATGCCGGGGGAGCGTTCATCACAGACGGTTCACTGCACCACCACGCTTTACGCTCTATTCTACTAGAGCCACCCAAGTGGTTTGACACTTTCACAGCTCTCTGTGGAAGTACATTGAGCAACAGTGATGCAAAAGTCATCTCTTTTGGCCCCGAGCGCTCCGTACCACCCTCCATTCTGCGTGGACTTGGTCAACGAGTCATCAACTTCGCGGATTTCCAGAAACCGCAGCAAAAGGAGCGCAGCTTCACCTCGAATGATATCGCTGTTGTTGGTATGTCATGCAAGGTGGCTGGTGCCGACAATCTCGAGGAGTTCTGGGACCTTCTGTGCACAGGCAAATCGCAACACAAAGAGGTTCCTAAAGAGCGATTCGGGTTTGAGACCCCCTTCCGGGATCTCGATTCGAAGAGAAAGTGGTTTGGAAATTTTATTAACGGCCATGATGAATTTGACCACAAGTTCTTCAAGAGAAGTCCTCGAGAGAGCGCTACTATGGATCCTCAGCAGCGTCACTTTTTGCAGATCGCCTACCAATCCGTTGAACAGTCGGGATACTTCCACAATGCTAGCCAAAATAAGCATATTGGGTGCTATGTCGGTGTCTGCGCGTGCGACTATGAAAGCAACATCGCTTGTCACGCACCAAACGCCTTTTCGGCAACTGGCAACCTTCAAGGATTCATTGCGGGCAAGGTCAGCCACTTTTTCGGATGGACTGGGCCAGGCTTGACAATTGATACTGCCTGCTCTTCCTCTGCTGTCGCTGTTCACTCCGCATGCAAGGCTATTCTCAGTGGAGAATGCACTGCTGCTCTGGCTGGTGGTACGCACGTTATGACGAACCCGCTATGGTTCCAGAATCTCTCTGGAGCATCTTTCCTGAGCACAACGGGTCAATGTAAGCCCTTCGATGCGAAGGCAGATGGCTACTGCCGTGGCGAGGGTATTGCTTCAGTTTTCCTCAAGAAGCTATCTGCAGCTATCGACGACGGTGATCAGATTTTGGGTGTCATCGCCGCATCTGCGGTGCAGCAGAACGAAAACTGCACTCCCATTTTCGTCCCAAACGTACCATCCCTCTCGGACTTGTTCCGCACGGTCACGAAACAAGCCGGTCTTCAACCAAGCGATATCTCGGTTGTTGAGGCTCATGGTACTGGAACAGCCGTTGGTGACCCTGCTGAGTATGGAAGCATCCGCTCTGTGCTAGGTGGCGCTGCTCGGACAAAGCCTCTCACTCTCAGCTCTGTCAAGGGCCTGGTCGGTCACACTGAGTGCACTTCAGGTATTGTCTCCATGATCAAGGTTCTTCTTATGATTCAAAAGGGGATTATCCCGCCACAGGCCAGCTTCAGCACCATCAATTCTGCGATCGGCGCCACCCCTACAGATAAGATCAGCATTCCAACCAGTGTGCAAACTTGGAATGCGGACTTCCGAGCTGCGCTCATTAACAATTATGGCGCATCTGGATCTAATGCATCATTGGTTATCACTCAGCCGCCTGCCATTCGGGTGAGATCCACTATTGAAGCAGGCCAGGCTGGTATTGCATATCCCTTCCGACTCTGCGGTCTCGACGACTCAAGTCTTCGCCGTTATTCTGCAGCTTTCCGAAAATTTATCGGCCATCCAGATGCATCGATCAAGGACTTCTCCCTCTCAAACGTTGCCTTCAATCTGAACCGCCAGAGCAACCGTCAGCTTGAACGTACTCTGATCTTCAGCGCTCAGTCTTTGGATGACCTACAGGAGAAGCTAATTTCATACGAAAATGGCAGCCCAAGTATGGTATCGCTGTCATCTCCAAGTGCCCGACCGATTGTCTTGTGCTTTGGTGGCCAGGTCTCCACTTTTGTCGGACTGGACCGAGCAGTGTATGAACGGATCGCTGTCTTGCGGAAACACCTAGACACGGTGAATGCTGTTGCTCACGCCTTGGGTGTTGGCAGCATTTATCCAAACGTCTTCTCCCGAACTACTATTACAGATACTGTCCAGCTTCAGATTGCCCTGTTTGCTACGCAGTATGCCTGCGCTCGTAGCTGGATTGACTCAGGTGTCGAGCCAGTTGCGGTGGTCGGTCACAGCTTCGGAGAGCTTACTGCACTTTGCATTTCACAGATCTTGTCCTTGGAGGATACAATCAAGATGATCATTACCAGAGCAACTCTTATTCGAGATTCTTGGGGCAGTGACAAGGGCGCGATGATCGCAGTCGAAGGTGACTTGATTGAGGTTGAAAAGCTGGTCAGCGAATCAAACAAGGCCTGTGAAGGCATCGAGCCTGCCAACATTGCATGCTATAATGGGCCAAGAAGCTTCACCATTGCGGGTCCTACGGCTGCCATTGACGCGGTTGCGCAGAAACTGTCACTTCCTTCCTTCTCGGCCATGAAACATAAGAGACTGAATGTCTCGAACGCTTTCCATTCTGTCTTGCTTGACCCTCTTCTTGATCGCCTCGAGCAGAGTGCCCAGCAGCTCACATTCCGCCAAGCTATCATTCCGATGGAGAGAGCAACTGAGGTCCATGCTGCAGAGAAGTTGAATGCCAAGTTCGTGCCGGAGCACATCCGCTCCCCGGTGTTCTTTAGCCACGCCCTCCAAAGGCTAGCAAAGAAGTACCCGGAATGTGTTTTCTTGGAAGCCGGATCGAACTCCACCATCACCAACATGGCAAGTCGCGCTCTCGGGAACCCTAGCAGCTCACACTTCCAAGCGATCAATATTACCAGTGACAATGCCTGGAACAGCTTGACCTCCGCTACCCTGAGTCTGTGGAAGGCAGGCGTTAGCACACATTTCTGGGCTCATCAATCTACCCAGACGAAGGAACATTCTCTCCTTCTGCTTCCTCCGTATCAGTTTGAGAGTGCGCACCACTGGACAGAGCTGAAATCGCCATCGAAGATGATAAAGGCACCGGTTTCGCAAAAGATGGAGGTAGAAGTTAACAAGCTTCCCGACACTCTCCTAACATTTGTTGGCTATGAAGACAATTCCAAGCGCCTCGCAAAGTTCCGAGTGAGCACCATGATCCCCAAATACGAGAAGCTTATCGAAGGTCACGTCATTGCTCAGACAGCACCTATCTGCCCTGCCACTATACAGCTTGAACTGGCAATTGAGGCAGTTCGGATCCTTAGGCCAGATTTGGCTGGCTCTGCGCTGGAGCCCCAAATTCATGCCGTAGAGAACCAGTCTCCTGTTTGCATCAATCCGTCCCGTGCTTTATGGATTGAGGTCACTGCACACCACAACACCCAAAGCCCCTCTTGGGAATTCCATGTCTTCAGCGATGATTTGCAACGTGGCGGTGTCTCCAAGACAATTCACACGACTGGTAAGATCGCCTTCCGATCAGTTGAGGACTCAGCCTTCAGGCTTGAGTTCGCTCGATACGAGCGTCATTTCAGCCACCAGCGCTGTGTCGATATGCTGCAAAGCGGTGATGTCGACGAAATTCTCCGCAGTCACAATATTTACAAGATGTTCTCGAGTGTCGTTGACTATGCCGAAGAGTACCGTGGAGTCCAGAAGCTTGTCAGCAAGGGAGCACTGTCAGCTGGTTATGTGATTAAGAAGTACAACCCAGAGACATGGCTCGATGGCCACTTGGCAGATAGCTTCTGTCAGGTTGGTGGAGTATATGTCAATTGCATGGCTAATCAAGTACCAACCGATATGTTCATTGCGAATGGCATCGAGCAATGGATTCGATCACCCAAAATTCGTCAGAGTGACCCCAGACCAGGGGCCTACCATGTGCTGGCTACGCACCATAGTCCTTCAAGCCAGTCTTTCCTAACTGATGTGTTTGTCTTCAATGCCGATGACGGTTCCCTGGTCGAGGTCATCCTTGGAATCAGCTATGTCAGAGTCCCCAAAGCCTCAATGAGTAAGCTTCTGACTCGCCTCACAATTCGGGACGGTCAGTCCGCTCCTATGAGCCTCAAAGCTCGAGTGGAGCGACCTACTCTGGATCTTTTTGCGGTCCAACCAAATGTGAAAATCGTTCCTTCATCGAACACGGCAGTTCAGGAGCCAAGTTCCTCCAAGCCAGCCAAGGTCGAAGCTCTACCTCCAAAGATTGATGTGGTACCCAGAGTCAAAGCCATTCTCGCTGATCTGTCTGGTCTGGAGCTCCACGAGATTAAGGATGACAGCGAGCTTGCCGAGCTCGGTATCGACTCTCTAATGGGTATGGAGATGGCGCACGAAATTGAGGCTGAATTCAATATCGAGCTTCCGGAGAGTGAACTCATGAAGATTGTCGACATGCCGTCCTTGATCAAGTGCGTGGAAACCTTTGTTTGTGGCGCGCCAAGCACCGACGCCTCTGAGCAAGAATTGGATGAGAGCGATGGAAGATCATCTCACGATACTGCTCCAAGCACTCCAGTTGATCCTGGTGATCTAGACAAGTCGCTTGATGACTTCAAGGCCACAGCAGGCTTAACTCTCCCATTTGCCACTGTGATGGAAGCTTTCAACGAGATAAAGAGCCTGACTGATGAAAGAATTGCCGAACACGGTCAAACCAATTATGTCGACACCGTTCTGCCCGCACAAACAGAGATGTGTGTGGCACTCACGCTAGAGGCCTTTGAGCAGCTCGGTGTTGAATTCGGTACTGCCAAACCTGGTCAGAAGTTCGCACGAATCTCGCACCCAAAGGAACACACCCGCTTGGTAAGCTACCTCTACCAGATGCTAGAGGATGCTGCAGGTCTTATCAACGTCGATGGCGAGACTATCACCCGCACGGCAGCCCCAGCTCCGACAAAGTCCAGCAAGGAGCTATTGGCCGACCTGCTTTGTCGCTTCCCGGATCAGAGCACTGCTGATAGGCTCACCTTCTATACTGGATCCCATCTCGCGGAGGTCTTGCGTGGCGAGACAGATGGCATCAAGCTCATTTTCGGTACCTCTGAAGGCCGGGAGTTGGTTTCCGGTCTTTACGCAGAATGGCCTATCAATCGTCTGATGTACAAGCAGATGGAGGACTTCCTTGGTCGACTGGCTTCCAAGCTTGACGCCAATGATGGCCCCATCAGAATTCTCGAGATGGGTGCCGGTACTGGTGGCACAACGCGCTGGTTGCTGCCACTTCTGGCTTCACTAAACTTGCCAGTCGAGTATACTTTCACCGACCTGGCACCTTCTTTTGTTGCAGCAGCGAGGAAGAAGTTCGGAAAGCAGTACCCTTTCATGAAGTTCCGAACCCATGATATTGAGAAAGTTCCAGCCGATGATCTAATTGGCACACAACACATCATCCTCGCCAGCAACGCTGTTCATGCGACACATAGCTTGAGCGTATCAGCTAAGAACATTCGCAAGGCGCTTCGCCCTGATGGATTCCTCATGATGATCGAGATGACCGGTACCCTGTACTGGGTGGATATTATCTTTGGTCTCTTTGAGGGCTGGTGGTACTTCGATGATGGCCGCACACACGCTGTCACTCACGAATCTCGATGGGAGAAGGATCTCCAAGCTGTCGGATACGGTCATGTTGACTGGACTGACGGCGACCATCCGGAGAACAAACTCGAGCGGCTGATTGTGGCCTTTGCCTCGGGCGACAGGTATGAACGACTTGAAACCCCCCGATTGGTAAAGGGTCCATCAGCTGACCTTGTAGCACGGCAAGAAGTTGTTGATCGTTATGTTCGCGATATGACCGCCGGTTTCGACGTAGCTTTTAACGATTTCTCGATACCAAATTCTGGCGATCAGTCCAATCATCCTAGCGGCCGGTGTGTGCTGGTGACGGGCGCCACTGGTAGTTTAGGATGCCATCTCGTTGCAAAGTTTGCGTCCCTGCCAGACGTGACTCAGGTTATATGTCTCAATCGGCGAAGTCGACAGGATGCGGAGTCACGCCAGACCCAGTCTCTTCTCAAGAAGGGTATCGTTCTCCCAGCAGAGGCTGCTCACAAGCTCTGTGTCTTCGAGACGGACATGTCCAAGCCACAACTAGGCCTGTCGAGTGATGAGTATGACAGCCTCGTCCGAAAGGTGACACATGTTGTGCACAATGCGTGGCTCATGAATGCCAAATGGCCGATCAAGAACTTTGAGCCCCAGTTGCGGATCATGCGCAATCTGCTCGATTTCGCCCAAGATATCTCCACCATTCACTCCCTGGACACAAAAGTCACGTTCCAGTTCATCTCTTCAATCGCGACTGTCGGCCATTGGCCCCTTTGGACCGGGCGTCCAAGCGTCCCTGAAGAACGCATGACAATTGAGTCTGTTCTTCCGACTGGCTATGGTGATGCGAAATACATCTGCGAGTTGATGCTCGATGAGACGCTCCATCGCCACCCAGACCGGTTCCGAGCAATGGCTGTTCGCCTCGGTCAAGTCGCTGGCTCCAGCACAAGTGGCTACTGGAATCCAACTGAGCACCTCCCGTTCGTGATCAAGTCTTCTCAGACTCTGAGGGCTCTCCCTGATTTCGATGGTCTTCTCTCCTGGACTCCAGTGGATGCGGTTGCAAGCACGCTTGTTGATTTGGCTTCGCTCCCGGAGACTGAGACATTGTACCCAATTTATCACATCGATAACCCCATTCGGCAGGCATGGAAGGAGATGATCCCAGCTTTGGCCGAGACGCTGTCTGTTCCGTCGAGTGGTGTGATCCCCTTTGATGACTGGGTGCAGCGCGTCAAGGATCATCCCCGACAGGTGGAGGGTCCAGAGGGTGAGAATCCGGCGATATTATTGATTGACTTCTTGGATGCCAATTTCTTGCGCATGTCTTGCGGTGGATTATTGTTGGAAACGAAGAAGGCACGTGAGCACTCTCACACACTGGCAAACCTGGGCCCAGTTAGTGACGAAGTGACCAGGTTATATGTTGAAAGTTGGAAGGAAATGGGTTTTTTGCCTTGAGTTCTCATTATCGGCTTACTTTGTTTTTCTCAATGTGTGTTTTTGTCATTTCTTCCTGCGATCTATGGAGTTCGGAGTAGATTCGGATGCAGCAATCAAATTCTTCTCCGATTCATGCACAAGATAGGGGCCATCAAACATTCGCGTACACACCTGCGCACACTTAGTGAACTAACCATTTTCAAGCGAATGTTTAAGGGGTCCCTACCCATCAGATCTCCATGAACATATTTCATGGCATTGTTAGCGAACCTCGGGAGTGCCCTTATCAAGATCATCAATGGGTTTGTGATGACTGAAATACGTGTAGGCATTGTTTTCTTACTTTTTTTTTGTTTGTTTTGTTTTGTTTAAATTTTTAGCGAGGGAAAGTAAAAATTTCGATGTTAACTAGTATACATTTGTCGAAAAAGCTTTCTACGCGAAGTCAACTCGTTGGGATCTGACTTTTAGTCCCAATATCTATTGTTCAGATGTTATCAAATATATTTGCGGAGATATAATAGATGAAACACCCTAGAATGCTCTTAACTGTTTGCATCCACGATTGTACACATCCACCCTGTATAGCGCATCATGCCCAGCTCACAGTTTTTCTTCATGTATAAGTCTACACGTCTTGCGTTCCCGTGATGTTGGTGACTGCTACTCCATCCTTTATGACGTGTTAATATCGGGTTCGTGTGAAAATTGCAGGGAGATTTGAAGACATACCCTTCCAAGTCAGTGTCAAACTCAGAGACAACGGACTCATACACCAAGCTTGCATTTGGGCTCAGTGTGCCAACATCAGACTTGGCGATAATATTCTTCTTCTGCTCTGGACTCGCATGTACCCATTCCAAATACTTCGGCGCACCAGGCATAATCACATTATCTGCCACAAGCAGAGACTTGCCTGGAGTCAAAACCTTCAAACTCTCTAGCAACCACAAATCAGGCAAGTACAGATCCTGCCAATGGTCCATGAAGATTAATTCCACCATATCAATCTCCTTCTTCTCCAGAATCAATTCCTCCAGCACTTCATTGCTAGAGCCAACAACGATCCGGACAACATCGCGTAGCCCAGCCAAATCCACGAGTTGGTTCGCAACGGCCGCCATTTCAGGATTTTTCTCGATGCTCAGGTACTGCTTTCCTCCATTCTTGCGGATCGCATCACCGAATAAAATAGCGGAGTACCCCACATAGCCGCCAAGCTCGATCATCACGGATGGCTTACGCTTAGCAATGATGTCGGTGATGAAAGCGCCTTTGGTTAGGCCGACGTTCATGAGCTGGCTGAACTGGTTATGGTAGTCATCAATTGCAGCGAGGACTTTTTCTGGGTGTCCCCGGATCTGCTTAAGATCCGTTCGAGCAAATACATAGTGAAGAAGGTCGACCTCGCGCCCGTCCTGTTTGCTGTCAGTTTCAAGTTTAGGTTTGGGCGTGAGAGCCGTAAGCTTACCAGGGCCCATTTCAGGGCGGGGGGCGAGTTTGGCTTCGATGACATATTGGGGGTGTTGATGAACAAGATGAACAGGTATCCAGGGAATTATCTGATCTTGATCTCTTGATCTAATTCGAATCTGATCTCTCTGTCTATCTTTATAGATTCCCATTCACCGATTGTTTACTTCGGAGTTTGCAACGCACGGCCCAAAACGGGAATGCCCGAACCTTACGCCTGATTCGGTAAGTCGAGACACCATTGTCCGAATCATTTTGAGGCTCGGATTTAAGGGATCTGACAGGGCTCGACATAAGCGCTCAAGGCTAACCTAAATCAGTTCAGATTTAGGTTCGGCAAGCAGCCGTAAATCTATCGGTTGTTTATCTACGTTGTCCAGTCTCTACTTTGTATGGCGGTGCGCACAGGCCTTAGCATAGCCATGGGTCCTCGAGGTAAATATTGAACTAATTTTTAGGTTATATGTGTTCCCGACCGGTTAATTTTGTAGACCTAGGATGCTTGGGTGTATTTCGAGTCTCTCAGGGTGTGAAATTCGTAAGAGAATCCCGGTGTTTACATACAATAATGGTGCTTGGGTATGGCAACCTGCTCAAAATATATCTTCCCAACAAGCAGGGATCTTAACAACGTCAAACATCCTAGCACCTGAACGAAGTACCAGATCCACCTGCGCAGCATTTGTAACTTGAGATTTCCTATGTAGTACCCCTAACTAGGTCCGCTGCAAGGCAGGATGCTTTCAATAATTATCTGGGCAGTTTTGATGGAACCGGAAAAGTATAGAGATATTTAAAATATTCAAAAGCCTACATTGGGATGTTGAATTAGACACATGTAGAAACCTCATTCTAGACCTGTTGTGAGATAGCAGAGAGCATATAACCCATGAATTCTGAACATGCCCAGAATCGGTGACATTATTGCTGGAAAAGCGAGGCAACAAGTGCGGACGCAAAGAAAGGCACTTGGACTAATCCCAATCTAATTTCCTTTGACCAATCATGCATGAGTTTTATCTCCATCACGGCAGCCTTAGTCAATATGGGGCCGTACTGCCTATCCTGTCCGCTTACGGCAGGAAGGGTGTTGGCGCCAAGCGTTCCCCCAAACTTAACAATCTTCCGCTTTCATTTAGTCATGCTTTGAGCCTCTGGAAATTAGTTCCGAATGGCCTAGGAGATAATAGCGGGACAACGCATAATGACATGTTTTCCTTGTCCGAATTTTTGGGGACCTGTCCCCGAATTACTCTGCTAAGCGGGGCTCAGGCAAACTGCGCAACACCCACTCCGTCAAAGCTCCTTGACCAACCCGTGGCCATGAACTCGTGCGGGTCCGGTATTTCCTTGATTGTCAACCAATGAAACCCGTGGCTTTGATCAGGATCCCACATGGCCGGAAGCGGACCCACGTTCAACTCACAGTACAGTGCCGTGTCATTGGTGCTGGCCCCAACTCTGCCCCAGTCAGGGTTTAAAGGGACTGGCCAAAAGCATAGAGAACGAACTCGTTATCTTTTGCTCTCAGCCATGTTCATCCCCCTTTATCTGCGAAGAAGCTGGTAGTCACTGTTCTCCCCGGCTTCTTCAGCCATGCTGTTGCCCAAGTTGAGCCTGAAGGCCCGTCTTACCCTTCTGGCCGTTTTTTCTTTCCTTTTTCTACTCATCGTGGGCCGGTTGTATCGCGTAACCGACTACCCACTCAGCATAATCACCGGTGACAGCAAGAGCGATGTCCCAAAACCAAAACCGAACGAGGAATCTACGATAATCTACCAAGAACCTACGATATTGAAGAGCTATGATGACCCAAATGCCGTTCCCCACCCCATCGACCACTTGATCCGCGATGCCGATACGAAATGGGCAGATTTGCGCGCGAAGCAGGTTTACAATCTGACCCAGGTCGCGGAGCAGTACCGTCAGCGCCGCGGACGTCACCCACCCCCGGGCTTCGATAAATGGTACGAATTTGCGAAATCCAAAAAGGCTATTTTCATCGAAGATTTGTTTGATCAAATTTACGATGACGTGAGTCCGTATTGGGGGCTGGATCCAAAAGAAATGCGCCGGCAGGCTTCTGGATTTGACCCGCGCATCGTTGTTCGCGATCACAAGCTCTCATCCGTCGGTCGTACGGGTGTTAACTGGCTCGAGGTTTGGATGGATATGATGAAAGAATTTGTGAAGTTCTTACCCGACATGGACATCCCCCTCAACGGAATGGACGAGTCTCGGATCATCATTTCTTGGGAGAAACTCTCCGAGTATCGCGAGCAGGATTTCGCTCGTCGCAAACCTATCGACCCTAGTAGTACTACCGATCAGTACATGCAGCTTCCCGCCTTCGATCCAGAAGCCCTCCCTGAGTCCTGGGGCCCAGCCTGGGAAGGACCAGGTCGACCCTTCTGGGATATCATGCGCGATGCTTGTCCACCTGAAAGCCCCGGCCGCAACTCTAACATTCCACACCTGGACTTTGCGAACCCACCGAAAGAATTCTTCAACTACAGAAACTTCTCGAAGACTGGCTATGTAGAGGACTTTGAAAAATCCAAGGATCCTTGCTGGAGAGCAGAGCTACAGGGAATGCACGGCAGTTTCATCGAACCTGTCTCCCTGTCCACATCCCACGAACTATTTCCGCTTTTTGGAGGATCGAAGTTGACAGTCAACAACGAGATCCTCATCCCACCGGCAATGTACTACTTCGACAATCCTATGTACTCCGGAGGATTCAAAAACAAGGGCGGCCCCTGGTCAAAAAAGAAAGACACCATCTTCTGGCGCGGAATTGCCAGCGGCGGCCGCGCCCGTGAAGACACATGGACTGGATACCAACGCCAACGATTTGTATCCATGCTCAATGGCACAACCATAGCAAAAACAAACGGATCCTCCTCACACGGAATCAACTTCCGCCAACCAGACTATCAGTACTACAACGTCTGGGCAGGCATCGACGGCACACTCCCGGAGTTCCTCGACGAACACTGCGATCTAGGCTTCCTGGACCTAAAATGCTTCCCGCCCGAAGACGGGTTCCACTGCTCATACCAAGACCCGTACTTCAGCATCGTCGAGCCCATGCCCATGAAGGAGCAATACGCCTACAAATACCTGCCTGACATCGACGGAAACTCGTTCAGTGGTCGATACCGTGCCTTCTTGCTGTCCACTTCCCTGCCCATCAAGGCTACAGTTTACAAGGAGTGGCACGATTCTCGCTTGATTCCCTGGGCGCACTTTGTCCCCTTGGACTCGCTGTACATGGATATCTATGGCATTCTTCAATACTTCATCGGGTATAAAGGACATAATGGCCATGATAGACAGGCAGAGAAGATCGCGATGAATGGGAAGCGTTGGGCCGAGGAGGTCCTACGATTGGAAGATATGGAGATCTACGTCTTCCGACTGTTGTTGGAGTATGGTCGTTTGATGGACGATAACCGTGATACCCTTGCCTTTGTGGATGATCTGTAAGCTTAATTTGAATCTCTACATAATGTGTACATAATGAAATGACTTCTGCATCTTACCAAAATATTGAATTACGTTTGTTCAGGAAATGTTCCAACTAGTTGTAGGGTAGGGTTTCGCGCATGGAAACATGCCGCCCCAAAAGGGTTTGTCGTTCAGCTTGGAAGCCTTGGAAGCTTTGGTAGATTCTACCACAAACCCTAGATCTGTCTAAGATTTATGTATAACCCTGATATGATCCACTATTCCATGGATTCATCGTGTTTCGACATAATCCCAGTGATTGGTACTCCGCACCTTATTTATACTGGCCAGCCGGCTTTTACTTGATACAAATATAAACACGTTTACGTCTATTTGGAATTGAAGTCGGGCAATATTTCACGGGATCTTGTACTATTCGTAGTAATGGTCGCTGCGGGCGTACCAAAGCACGATAGCCATTCCGAATGATAGTTCAAATGTTTATCATACATCATGCATCGTAGAGCGAACCGGGAACACGTCATGAATCATAGGGGGAGAGGAAAGGAGTTATATCACGCATGGCAGCCTAAGAGAAGAACTTCTGGGCGGCCTTACGGTCCTTAGCCTCACGGTCCTTGACAGCCTTCTTGACCTTGTTGATCTCGTTGGTGATAGCCACATCATTGGGAGCAAGCTTAAGTGCCGCCTGGAGATCCTTAAGGGCTGAATCCTCCTCCTTCTGGCCGATCAAGGCAACAGCGCGACGGTAGTACACCTTGGCCTTGTCGGCATCCTTAGCCTTAGCGGCATCAGCGATCTGGAGAGCATATCCAGCCCACTTCTGGGCGTCGTGGAAGTTCTCAACCTTGTTAGCTAGCAGAGATGAGTTGGAGTGCAGGGTGAATCGAAGAGACTTCATCTGCTCGGCCACCTCCTTGTTCTCATCGTCCTCACCGGTCTCGGGGAACTCATTCAAGTATCGTAGACCCTTCTGGTATTTCTCAATACCCAGCTGGACGTCGCCGCTCTTGAAGGCAGTGTTACCGAAACCCTTCAGGTCCGACGCGATCTTGAATGCGAGAGGCGCGGTAAGCTCCTCGGCCTGGTGGTCCTCGGGGAAGTCCTCGTATGGGTCGCCGGTGGCATCCTGAACGCGCTTGGTGGCATTCTCGTAGTCCTCGCCCTTAAGCTCACCACAGTTCACAACAGTGACATCGGTCTTTGGCTTATCGGAAGCAGTCGCCATGTTCTCAATCTTGCGAACAATGCTCTTGCCGTTGATAACCTCACCGAACACAACGTGCTTGTTATCGAGATGGGGGGTAGCCACGGTGGTCACGAAGAACTGGCTGCCGTTGGTGCCGGGGCCGGAATTGGCCATGGAAAGGAGGAAGGGACGGTCATGCTTCAATTCGAAGTTCTCATCGGGGAACTTCTCTCCGTAGATGGACTCGCCGCCGGTACCGTTAAAAGCAGTGAAGTCACCACCCTGAATCATGAACTGCTTGATCACACGGTGGAAAATTGAGCCTTTCCGTCAACTCGTTAGCGGGTTGTTGCCTGCTATCGCCATTGCGGGGTCGTGGGGTCTAAAACACACCTTTGTATGTCAATGGCTTGCCCTGTTGGCCGATTCCCTTTTCGCCGGTACACAGGGCACGGAAGTTATCGGCGGTCTTCGGAACAACTGGTCAGGAGGGGTTAGGTATATGCTATGTGGTTGCGCGCAAATTTGTTCGGGGTCGTACCATCGTCAAACTGTGAAAAGCCGCCGAGTTAGCTCGAAGTGCTCACTTGTGACCAAATGAAGAACCTACCAATTCGAATGCAATGCGACCAGCCTCCTGTTGGCCAATCTTGATGTCAAAGAAAACACGGGAGCGCTCTGAAAGCTAGGTTAGTCACGGGTCAAATTCTTGCATGTTTGCGGGCGGGAGGGTCGGAGAACGATGACCCCGCATTGAGACACATACGAGAGTTCGCCATAGCGGAATGTTTCCCAAGCGATGAGAGACTGAAGTGAGAGAGGAATGAGAAGAAAAAAAGTGGAGATAAAGATTGGGGGAAAAGTGGAAAGGAAGATCTTTGGAGCGAAGGGGAGAAGAGAAAGAAAGGAAGCTGTTTAATTAGTGGGGAAGATTTGTTGCGGTTCTTCAGGAAGCTTCCATATCAACCCATACTCCAATGCTACATACAATGCTTCATGACGGGTATATGCTAAAATGATAATATAATATGTACATGACCATGATTCCATAAATTACTCTTATCTTTCTTCGACTCTATTATTGCAGCAACTCTGGGGGTATTTTGAATTCAAAGGTACGATTGATCGGCTCGTCCCCCTCCCCGCTCTCGTTGTTCGTGTCAGCCTTGGGCTCCTTGGGCTCCTTCTTCGGTAGGTTGGTATTGATCTCAATAGTGACCTGTGGAATGAAAACATTAGCACCCAGGTCCCTAGTGACGCGAAATGGACAAAAGCCAGGAAGGCAATATATACCGCCGCGTCTTCACTGCGGTAGTCAACACCCACTGGCCCATCGTTTTTTAAATCGACCTCCATCATCGCCTGGAAGACACCATTTTTCACTCGTTCAGGTTTATAGGAGGAGCTCATTTTGTTGTAGAAGTGATCGTAGACCTTGCGGGCAATATCGGGCTTGGCTGCATCGTGGAAGTCGGGTTTATTGCCTTTCTTCATCTTGCCATAGAGAGTAAACTGTGACACTATATATGAGACAACATTAGCAGTGTCATGATATGCGCATGGATTGGAGGCACATACCACAGAGGACCTCGCCCTCTATGTCCTGCACATTCTTCTTCCACTGGTAAGGTGGTTAGGACTTGGGAGTGCACTATCAACTTTAAATTCTTGGGGTGCCAACCTGCTTGCCATCTTCATCTGGCCAGAATTTTGCCTTGAGCACCTTATTCACAAGATTTTCCGCATCCTTCTCGGTATCATCGTGACCAATTCCTGCAAAAACCAGAAGTCCGCGGCCAATAGACGAGATCAATTCTTCATCGACTGTCACCGAGGCCGATTTGACTCTTTGGATCACAACTAGGGAAGGATTAGCCGGGGAACAAGGGCTAGTGGAGGAAATTCGATGTGCGCACTCTTCATTCTGAATTGGTGGGGAGGAAGGAATCTAAGTTCTATACCAGATTAGCCTAATTGATCTTGAAGGGACGCGCCACAGAACCACTTCACCGCACCTTCCTCTTGTCAACAATTGTGTCGCCCGTTGACTATAGGCTCAAGGCGTCTTTGTCTAGCTGTGTCTATTATGTTCGGCTTTGATTTAAGATTCATGTCGTTCGTCTGTCCCCCAGCTTTCACCCTGCCCGTCGCCACCGCCTAACTATATGGCCAGTGCCTACCGCCTACCTAAACAAGTAATACTGGAAGCTTTGCAAGTGAGAGCAAATGTATCTCTAACCCACTTCGACTCCGCTTTCTCCCTTGTTGTCACAATCAGGGAACTCCCCGACAAACTAGACTTATCCTCGCTTGACCATTGTGCAGTGTCGAGCCCGTCGGCCGAGCTTGCACTTTGAATCTACCCCCACTGTATCGCCTACCCCGGTCCAGTCCGCACACTCCGGCGCGCCATGGCGTCCCGCAAAACGCAACAAGAAATTGAGAAGACCTTCAAGAGAGTTGCTGAAGGGATTCAGACATTTGAGAGCATTTACGAGAAGATTCGCTCTGCCACAAATCCCACCCAGCGCGATAAACAAGAAGAGAACTTGAAACGCGAGATCAAGAAGCTCCAAAGGTTTCGTGATCAGATCAAGTCATGGGCGGCAGGCAATGAAGTCAAGGACAAGGCCCCATTATTGGAGCAGCGAAAAGCGATTGAGACAGTAGGTGATCATTGTTCCAGTTGGAACATTGGAACTCGAGGCCCGGGCGGCTAATGACTCGAACAGTGCATGGAGCAATTCAAGGCGGTCGAGAAGGAGATGAAGACAAAAGCCTACTCCAAAGAAGGGTTATCAGCCGCGCAACGACTCGATCCGCGCGAAAAGGAGAAGGTGGAAGCTGCCGATTTCCTTTCCACTATGGTCGATGAGCTCGGACAGAAAATCGAGGCCATGGAGGCAGAAGAGGAGACATTACATGCGCAAATGAAGAAGGGCAAGAAGGATATGTCCAAGGCCAATCGAATGGCTGACCTTGCGCGAGTGACCGAGCGACATAAGTGGCATATCAACAAGCTTGAATTCCTTATGCGATCCTTGCAAAATGGCAATTTGGAAGTGACTCAAGTGATGGACCTAAAAGAGAGTATAACTTACTACGTTGAGGAGGGTGGTAACGTCGATTACTCCGGGGAAGACGAGACACTCTACGACGACTTGAACATAGGCGAAGATGTCGAGGCCCAATTTGGAATGAACAACGAGAACGATCGGGTATCATCGCAAGACGCCCAGTCCATTCAAGATGATGAGCCAGAGCCAAAACCTAAGCCGAAGGCAGATCCCCCGACGACACGAAGACCATCAACACAGATGAAATCCCCGCTTCCTGTTCTGGCTACTCTCTCTTCTGCTTCCTCCAGTGCCACCCCTAGTATGAAACCTGCACCACTCCCCACCCGCCTTCCTGGAGAGACCTTGAAGTATGCTTCGGCTGCGGCTGCTGCGGCCGCCAGTGACAAGAGTGGAGTTGGGATTCTACCACTTCCCCCACCACCAGGCGCCAGCCCAGCCTTCTCGGCTGCTCTTCCCATCTCGAAGGCATCATCCATTGCCTCCCCTAGTGTCGCCCATGTGCAGCCTGCTTCCAGAGCGCCTAGTGCTGCCATTCCTACTCCCTTGTCAGAAGAGCCCGCTTTCGCTACCCGATCCAAGACCCCCAGTGGTACAGGTGTCTCCGGTACCTCATCACCAGCCCCAGTCGCCCAGGCAGATCCTCCCAAAGAGCCCACAACGAATGGGAAAGCCACACAGGATGGTGAGAGCAGTGAGTCAATATATCACTTGCCTCCGGGTCTTCAAGACTTGGTCCAATCATTCGAGGTGACCAAGCAGCGTTCGTCGAATGACCCTTCACCTGCTGTCCAAAGACTTTTGGCCGCGTCCCTCCAAAATTGCCCTGAGGCTGGAGATGCGGAAAAGCCCCGTCATTACAAGCCCCAAAATCCTTACAACACTCCCCTGTATTACCCACAGGAACCTCTCCCCATCTTTGATGATCCCCGTCTGTATGATACTGGCCGCATCGACACTGATACCCTCTTTTACCTCTTTTACTACCGCCAAGGGTCTTATCAGCAATATTTGGCTGCCAAGGCCCTCAAGAACCAAAGTTGGCGCTTCCATAAGCAGTACCAAACGTGGTTCCAGCGACACGAGGAGCCGAAGAACATCACCGAGGAGTTCGAGCAGGGCACCTACCGTTTCTTCGACTATGAGAGTACCTGGTATGTTCACTTCTCTCGATGATCTTAATATGGATTATCCACTTTTAGAAGTAGCACATGCTGACTATTTGCCCGACAGGATGAACCGGCGCAAGGCAGACTTCAAGTTTGTGTACAAATATCTCGAGGACGAATTATGATGCGTTTTTGTATGACAAGGCGTAGCAACCTGGATCTACGAGACCCCTACCTCCCGCGCTATGGCCAGATAACAAGTGTACTTTTTCATCCCCAGAAAAAAATCCCCGATAGATGTGTCATGGGGTTGGGACTTGGGCAGGTTTTGGTGTTCCTGATTTGTTTCCGTTATATGTTTTTGTTTTTATTGTTTTCCAATGATGCCAGGACACGGCATCGGGCAATGAGTACAATGAATGGGTCTCCGGGAAACGGGAGTTCAGTGCTATTTTGAATTACCCCCAGCTGTTCGCGAATGAAACGAAGACTTTCCAGTCATTACGGCTTTTTACAGGATCCGGGGAACTGTAGGCACCCCGATACCTCAGTACGTACATTAGGTACCTACAGCAGTCTGGACCAACCTGAGGCTCCGGACAAAAGTACCTGTAGCCCCCGTCCAATGGATATGACTTCATTTTACCTAAGAGTGCCCGACATTCCGGATATGCATGCAGCTCGAATCTACCGCCAACCTGGACCCAATGAAACGTGATGCCTCGGTACGAGAAAACAACAAGTCACTCTCTATCACTGGAACCTGGATAGGTACCAATCCCGTTTGTACGTGGGTCATAATCCACAAACATGCATGAAGCAACTTCGCTAGCCAACCTTCCAACGTGCCGACCAGTCACAGGGGCTGTGAACCCCAAAGTTGCCAAGCCGCCTCACCTGTAGCCTGTAGGAACCAGGTGCATCTCATTCCCCGCTAGTACTTCTCAGGTGGGCTTGGCGCGCTAACCCGTTAGTGGATGCGGGATTTTTGGTTTTCTAGAAGGACTGGGATCAGAGAACAGGGGCTGTGCGGACGGGTCCCGGGATTATTATTATATCATGTCGATCTGTTCACTCCCCGGATTGGAAACCTGTAAAGTAGCCCTGCCGTGCTTGGCTTGGCGATCGTTTGCGATTCCCTAGATCGGTATGACTTCATTTCGGCACGCCATACCCGAGGGTAAATGAACGTGATCTACTGTATACGTAGGAAATAGGTGGGTTTGTTTATTTTTTCCCCCTGGTACTCAAGACATGAGGGTAAAGGTGACGACTCATGTACATCTTTGTTCAAACTTTCCAATGAAATGATCTGAACTGCAGTCATCTGTCCCGTAGCGCCACAGCAGCCATCCTGAAACGAGGAGAAAGACGAAAAAAGCAGACGGGGGGGGCCAGCAAGGATGCCACGGCGCTAGAAGTCTTCCAGAAGCACACTAAGACCTAAATGGAGAAGATCCGCCTTCCCCTCCAGTACTTTCGGAGGCAAAAAAACAAGAGAAGAGGGTCGTGCGCATTGCGCTGCATCGTCTGACCGCTAAACTGATTTCCTTGGTCATTTAGGCCTTGTGCGATTCCCAGTACAGGCTTATCGGGGCCATTCCAGTCCTTGCTGGCATTATAATTGGTTCATCCAAGCCACTTCGCCAATCACGGTTCGACTCTCGGGCCTCGCCGCTAGAAGGCTTGTGGAAGAGACGTGGAATGTTCTTTTCGGTCAGCACTGGGACTGAAAGGCAGACTAATGCAACCCGTTCGAGGATCCACGAGTGTTTGCAGAAATTCCCGCACTGATCTCCCTTCAATGACGCTGCTTGAGAGCGGGGGGGCTGTGTGGAACTCCACCAGTCGCGGTGCACTATTCGAGGCTTGAAGCCATTCAGAAGCCATTCAGGCCGGACCGAGTTGTCTGCTTCGAGGATTTGGACAAGTTCGTGTTGACTATCGAGGCATTTTTAGCGCTTAGATTGCGATACATAATCTGTTTAAATGAAAGTAGATTTCCCCTTGATTTACGTATTTTCTGATTACTTTTCTTTTGATCTTCAAGTCCATCGCCCCCAAACAATAACGTATTTTCTGGCATTTCCGCAGGATTCGTCTCACAATGGTCGGTCAAACCCTAGTCACTAGTCCACCCCCTGCGCTTTATGCCTTTTTTATTTAATCATTTAATGATTTTTACTTTTCACTTTTCTTTTTGGGATTTATGACATTTTTCAAGGATTGAATTCTGATTCCTTTTTATTAGACTGCCATTCCACCTTCAAACCCACTTCCTATCTTCGCCTTTTCTCCCTCTCGCGATATGCAGTCTTCCTACTCGTCTTCCTATTCATCATCCTACTCATCCTCCCCCGGCGGTATGGACTTCTTCTTTCGCGGTCCGTCCGCCTACGATAGCCTGTGCGACGTCGACGCCAGCTTTACGACCCCGGATTTCGCACCGGAGTTCGTCTCGGAGCCTTATAGTTACTCGTTCACAAGTGCGCCAAATGCGCCTGCACCATACCTCTATGGTTCTATGAATGAAGTCCCTGTCTATGATACTTCCCTCATGGCAACCGGACTACCCAGTAGTCCTGCCGCGAGTAGCTGTGGAAGCTCGTACGGAAGCAGCTTCAACATGCACGAGGAAGTTGTACCAATGCCTAGTTTTCCTCTTGCTCCGGAGGACTCGGGTCCCGAGTCCCCACCCGCTCCATCCAAGTAAGCCCACTCCCACTATACATTGTCGCATGCCACAACGCATCATGCAATAATTCATAACGGAACTCGGTCGCTAACCTTTATTTCGTAAAGACCAGCTAAGCCCTTCGGCTGCGACGACTGCGGGAAGGCTTTCACACGCTTTGCGGACTTGAAGCGCCACCAGTCCAGCGTCCACTATCCTGTATTCCGCAACTGCCCTGTCGAACACTGCTCCCGCAAAGGTGCCAATGGATTCCCTCGCCAGGACCACCTGGTCGAACACTTGCGTTCCTACCACCATCTCGATGTGCCGAAACGGCGGGCCTTGAAACGCTCTGCCAAGGATATGGCTTGACGGTGATAGCCTTGTGCGACAACCTCGTGCATCACCCCTTGTTCCCGATTACATCCCCTGCTTCAACCCCGATCCCCGATCCATTTCCACGCGATACGCTACACGCTACACACCATTTACCGAATTAACGATTCCATGATGCCCACTTATCCCCCATTTGCTCTTTTTGTTTTTTTTTTTTTCTCCCCGTTGGGCTTCCATTGGCGGCGCTATACTTGATTCCACCATCGCATGTGCGATTCTTGTTCGTTTTAATCCCTGCTTGTTCTATAGACTACTGTCCATTTTTGGTTTCGTTTGTACAAGACACGAGCTTGTTCTTTATTCCCTTCAAGTTTTACTTGTGTTTGGATTTTGGTTTTGGATGCACCAATAGACGACAGGGATTATAGGTGATAGACAGTTCCTATTCCCAGGTTTGGATACCAGTTCCTACATTTGACATGATACATAGCGACGATCGCTTCATTCATGAGAAATCAATATTCGGCAAAGCCCGTATAAATTCAATTTTCCCGCTATTACCATTTTGCTTTTTCCTTTTCCTTTTCCTTTTCCTTTCGTTTTCACTAAGGTCTAGGTCACAAGAAACAAAAGCAATGGTTCCAGTAACTTTGGAACCAGCACGGTGTCGTGGCACCACCCCGACTCCACAAACAAATGACTCGCGACTGCCGTACGACCTCAAACAGACACTACTGCACTAGCCCAAAAGTAGAATTCCCTCACCCGGATCTACCGAAGAATAATTTAAGTGCCCCCTCCTATAGGTCAGATAGAAAGCAATTCATGCATCCCGATTTCAGGAACTTGCGACCATACCGCTTATAGAAAGAAATCGCACCAATCAGCCGGGTCGATTTCAATCATAAAAAGCAAACAAAGACAAATTCGTTAGCCAAACCCACATATTGGCGCTCGAGCTCTAGAATTCTTCTCTCGCAGGTTCGGACTTACCTTTCCGAATAGGGGCTTTATTACATTCAGGTACAACCACGGGTATACGACTATCTGACTTGCTTTCTTTATTGTCCTGTTTTTGCTGTATGGGGCAGATTCACGATCAAGTCGCGTGTAGAGAAAGAGGAAGCTAAAGAGAGAGTTGGTGAATATAGCGGAGAGTCGTACCATTTCCCCTTTTGCGTAAATTTTACTGATATCATTATCCTGCCACGGAAAAGGTTGACCGGGAAGTTTGTTGATCGCATCGCATCCTCCTCACCAATAATACCCCACTCAGCTGCCAAGAGGATTTGCGTCGTTGAAAACGTAGTGTTTCTCTTCTTGCGTCACTGCGCATGAACAAATAATATCGCATAGATTACTTAATAGGGAAATTATTGAGCAAAATACCCACTAGGAGATTCCCAGTGTCCTAGCACTCCCTAATAATCCTACAACGGGATCTGCACATCTAAACGCGTACTTCATGCCGGAGCCTCTGTTTTGTATTCCCGTAAAAGTGGGTTTGGATCTTCCCACCATCACTAAATCGCAAAGTGAATGAATGCCTGTTCCGATGTCACCAATTATGGCAGGTGCACTGTGGATACCCGTGGACACAAATTGCCATTCGAGGCCAATATCTGTCGAGCCTATCCGCCTGTCGCGCGTAGTGCCGTATCGCGTATATAAAAACAGCCCCCATCGCCACTTGAAGTACCCCTGTGGCGACGAGGCTCTAGGTTTCAAAGTAGACAGCATTCAAACATGGTCATAGTAATGAAATATCTGGGGTGACAGAAATTTCTACTCCTGCCATTTACAGGCAGGGTTAGGTCTTGTTAGGCAGCGAAGCCGTTTCGTGTAGGTGGATCTAGTGCTGTCCTCGCGCTCCTTTTTGGTTGACCTATAGACACACATAATAAGGTTTACGGGTTGCCTAGGGGTGTGGAAAGGGATCGGAAGAAAACTTATTGCATAGGCCAGGTGGCTCCATATTGGGTTCGTACCAAAACAAATGATTTTATACAGACGCACTATAACTATGCACTCTTCACTGCCAATCAACCTAGCAAAAGATTCCTTAAAGTAAGCACAAGCTTGAGATCGCAAATGTATCTTGAATATTGCCTTCGATTGACCACAAGATAGCAAACATTAAACTGAACGAAGCCACCGTAACAAAGACCAAAAAGCCGACCATTCTCCAATGCCAGTCTTCTGGGAAGTTTATACCCCATCCGTTGGCTCCTGATGACTTGATGCCCTGGGGTGGCTCAACCTTTTGACCCACGCTTTGAGTGGAGATGATTGTATTAGAAGTTCAATCGTATCATACTGAGGTGATTTGATCATAGTCACGACTGCTACCCAGCTATGAAGGACTACAATTAAAACGCCAATTAGAACGTCCCACGGGCGTGTTGAATATTTCAATATTAGTAACTATATCAATTTCAACTTAATAATTGAATGGCGTAGCTGAAGAGAAAATAGATGACCATTATTACAACCTCTATTCTTATCTGAAAAGAGGTGGGTGATGCTAAATTGTTGCATACGATACAGGGCGCCAAAGCTCCCAGTCAAAATGAACAGGGAAAATTTTTGCGACACGAGTCTAGATCTTCAGAAGAAATATGTTGCTAAAACTAAGTGACTACCAACATAAGGCTTCATCCAAAATTTCATATTCTTTTCCAATAGAGAAAAGCAAGTAACTTCTGAGTCATTATAACATGGTGACTCTATAAGGCAATAGAATCACCTTATTCATCCGGCTGATCAGTAGTCTGGCCTCCCTTCCGACCTGCTTCCTTGGCTCGCTCGTCTCCGGGCTTGAAACTTCCGCCTGAAGCGTGGCCTCCCTTAGACGCAATCTCTCTCTTTAAAAAAAAGGGGGGGTTAGCTACTGAACGTCATACAATTAGCGTTTTCACTAACCTGCTTATCGGCATCCATCGAAGCAAATCCGCTCTGGTGGCTAGACTGTCCGCCCTTCTGAGCGATATTCTGGACCTCTTCATGAGGTCGGTTGGCGAAGTTACCAGGGTTGGAGTTGTCAGACATGGTGGCACGTGTTAAATATGTTGGTATATAATGTAGATTATGAGGTTGAGTGGAATATGTGGGCAGTAAAGCTGGGGAAGATACTGCATATTTATGTGTTCGACCAGATTTATGAGAGGTCATAATGGAGCTTGATTTGACCTTGATTTCGAACCTTCCCCAGAGGCTAATGAAATCACAGTGACCATTCTCTGACGAAATCAGCCTGCTCTTGTGAAGACAATAACAATGCCAGGTTTGCAAAATTCGTGTTCAAAGCTTAATAATTGGATGTCATTTCGCCTTGCATTGACCATCATGTCATTATTATGAATCGATAGAGTCTATGATGAAGCCTTACTGATCGATGGAAGAAAGCAAGGAGAGAGACAGAAATCATGGAATGAGTATGCATAATGAGGTTGAATATTTGAAACCGAGCAGGTTTACTCGACTTGTAATCCTCTAGTTTATTGGTCGAAATCCCGGCCCGTCTACCCGTAAGCAGGTAAAGGAGATCGATCGCCCCACATCAAGGGTTCGGTGGGCTCGATCAACCATGGGTACGTCCCCACTACTACGTCTGAAATACGTGAGCTAAAAAGCAAATCGATTGATCTCGATCTGATCGTTTAGGTAACCCCCTGCGGTCGTCATTTAGCATACTAGCTAACCAAGATCAAAGCGCCAACCTAAAAGCAAGAATGTGCAATGTCTACACTATTATTCCAACAGGTTCTCATTCTTCGGTGATTCTGAGGCATAATTTGGGCGTTACATAGTTAAATCAGGTTGTAATCATTCGACGTTGTCTACTATGAAACATCATCATTCATTCTATCTTATACTAATAACAATCCAGAACACAACCTAGAAGCTAATATGTATACTGCCTTAAATTTACTAGTTGAATAGAAATACTCAAATTTCGATCTCTGGAGATCTAAATAGCCAAAGCATGAATATATTGAGATTGAATATTTTTTGTTACAACTTAAGAGTGACTCATAGAGCAAATAGAAAAAGGCAGTATTGCGAATCAGTCAGCCTCAGCCGGCAAATCGTCCTCGTCTGGTCCTTCGCTATATTTATTCGAAGTCTGAGGTTTCGCGTGACGGAGGCGATCTCCCCTCAAGATGTTGGACTTGTCGAGTGCCTCGTTTTCGTCCTCCTCTATTTCCGTTAATGGCTTTGTTGCTTGCATGGTGGTCATAACTGATGATTGAACATACCGAGCTGTTGATCTGAGTTGGAATATGGAGGTTGCATGGGGTCTTCGAATCCCACATTGTCTCCTTGCACAGGAACTTGGTCTCTCAAACTTGGATTGGTCTCTTTCGCATAAGAGTTATCTGCGAAATCTCCGGTCACAGGCGAGGAATCATTGTTCGCCTCGTATTGATCCTCAGCAGTTCTCTCGGCGCGGTTCGACATTTTGAGTTATAACGTAGTGATTTACAGAAAGATTCAGAGTATGTCCATCACATGGATAGGGGAGAAGGCCATTATATATACTACTTTATGGGATTATAGACTTGGTTTTGGCATCGGACATTACGTAGTTGAAGTTCTTTTGCGGTAATTGTTGTAGCTGTATTGCCTTCCTGACGCACGAGATACGTAATATTAAGAGGGCTGGTGGCAACCACATCCAGATAGATCTGTCTGGAATAGACTTTGCCAAGCAAAATATAAAACCAGCTAGTGGTGAGTGCAAGGTAAGCAGTACCTTAGATTAACAAAACATAACCCTGTTTGAAGCTATCTAAAAACCTGCCTTTGACATCGAATCTTTTCTCGGCTCGGATTCCTGTATCAAAACCGAAAATAAGAGAGTGAGAATGAACAGACTGACTGAATACCATCCTGTAGTGATGGCCTCGTATCCAATGTAGCCAAAATAAGGACATCGGTCAGCAATTCACATGTGAAACTGCTATCAGTCGATATTGGTCCTGCTCGGTGCATGGCTATCGAAGTCTAAGTAGCTAATAATCTCGCTGCGCTGCATATTAGCATCGTTCAGCCAGTATTACGGTCACTGAGCCAGCTGCCTTAAGCAGCGAGCGAAATACTACCAGTCCACCTGACTTCTCGACGCCTCCTTCAATGCAGCTCTAATCACCATATTCAACGCGCCTAATCGGCATCATAGGCTGACACTGTTGTATTATTTACACTGCCTCGGCCTTTGAAAGCCGATCCATGTGTCACCGCTGCAAAACTTATGAGAGAAATTAACTTATTGGAGAAACCAACTATGGTGCGGGCAAGATAGACGGAATGGCTCGTCCTAGCCACTCAGACGGTCCATACTTTTGAAGATGGCCGAATAGTGTCCATAGTTGAATCAACCAGAGCTGAGGATTTGGCGACGAGCAAACAATACGCCGAAAGATCGCATAAGCGCCTAGAGCTTTATGGCTTACAATTCTGAAGTTGTGTGAAATAGTCAGCTTGGTCAAGGGTGCTTCAACAGTCGACACGACAGGGTCCGTCATAATGGGGTTCAACTACTTCTTTTCATTTATAATAGTCGCCTTCGGGCATCCACATCTCCAGCTCATGGTTACGGACAAATTGCTCTCTTTTCTCTACTTTTTTTTTCACCTAATACTTGAATTTTCTACCAAGTTCAGTAACTAAATATGCTTTCTGGGACTGCTCATACAGCTATATTCAATATCAACAGAGAAATGTCCGTGAAAGACTCTAGGTTCAGATGCCGCAGGGTATATAGCTTTTAAGCTGACTTCCCTCGCACTTGGAGATACCTGCGCGATTCGCTTTCAGAGGAATAGAGTATTGCTTGCGATCGGCATGTGAAGTTGGATGAGGTGCTCGTTGAAGGGTGCTTCCAACAATTTCAGACAAGAGTTCCTCGAAGGACAGCCCATTTACCTTCGCCGTCGCTGGTAATGGTGAATGACCTGGAAGAAGGCCGGCAATAGGATTCACCTGAAGGAAACTATGAGCCATTTTGCGTTTCGATATGATGAGGGTTACTGTAGTACTCACCTCTAACACATTCGGGATGGACCCTTCTTTGTCTGAACTGAAGCGGATGTCGACACGCCCACTATCCCGGCACTGGAAGACTTTCCAAGTGTCCAAAGCAACCTGACAGGCAGCTTTGATTTGAGGTTCGTTCATGTCATGCGAGTCATTGTATACTAACATTTTACCTGCCTTACTGGACTTGCTGTGTACGCAAGCGAAGTCCAGCGACGGGTTTGAGCGGTGTGCATTGTCGTTGCTGTGATCGGGAGACTTCTGCCAGATATGTTCTCTGATGCCAATAACCCGGCTATGTGCTCCGGTTCCCAATATGCTCACTGTGAATTCCCTGCCCGACAAGAAGGATTCCACAAGAATATCTTGATCTGGGAATTTGGATCCTAGTTCTCGTACTGCTAGTTCCAGTTCCGCTGAATCATTCACTTTGTTGAAACTGTCGATTCCTTTTGAGGATCCTTCGCTGACCGGCTTAATAAATAGTGGATAAGCTGGCAGTGCCGCGCAAGATTCAGAAATGTTCGCCTTGCCCTCCAGGACGGGAATCAAGGCAAAGGGCGCATTAGGAATCTTGTAACGGTCTAGGATAGTCTGTTGTTATGTTTTAATTAGCCTGCGCTGAGAGTATTGGCGTTTTGTCATGGTACCTTTGTGATAGCTTTGTTCTGGCATAATGTCATTGTCGCGGCGTCACTGAATGTATAAGGAATTTGATACGCGTCCAAGATCGCCGGGACCTGTGCCTCTCTTGCAGATCCGTGGAGGCCTTGTGACATATTGAAAACCAGATCCCAGCTCCTATGCTTCCCCGCCGCTAGTAGCTGGACCAGGGATTGTATGCCAGATACCCGCGTGACATGGTAGCCCAGACTCTCGAGTGTAGCTAGGACAGCATCAATTTCACCTTCATGTGGGAGAGCCGCGCACTGCTCTTCCGAATGGCCGAGCTGTAGATAGGTCGACTTTTCTTCGGCGACCAGAGCTATGTTGAGGCAAGGGATATTCGCTTCACCCATCATGTGACTGAAAACTAACCAAGGTAAAGTATATTGCCGCTGGAACAACTCGCTGAATTATGACATTAACTGAGTACGATCGCTACTGGAATAATGGTGGAAAATTGCGATCGAGTGGGATTTATTAAGCCCATAGCCTAAAATGTTGAATGCTCATGGCGTGCTTGGGTGGTATTCAGAGCAGTCCTGCAAACGTCATTACTTGGATTTCTTGTTTTCTTTCACATTTCACCATTACACTATTTTATGTCATGATGTGACGACTTGACTTGCATACTGTCTGATGCGTTTAATTTGCTAGGAAAATTAAGTCGATGAGAATATTGACACAACGTTTCCAGGATGTGACTGACGGTCAAGTATCCGTTCCCATCGACCCGGCTCTTCCGATCGAGTCAAAAGTCCTATTTATGGATCCCCTAGTGTAGCTTCTCTCAATGGAGCTTTTTGACTGAATACCACAAAATTAGTGAGCACCCATTCCAACGCTGGGATGTGAAGGTGATCAAAGAGTGATACCACTGAGCCATTCTTCTTACCTATAAAATGGCTCCAATGAAGCGTTCTCTCGTATATCGACAGGATTTGAGCGAGGTGGCGCTGTGTCCCTCAAAACTTGAGATAATAGTCTTTTCTGAATACTGCGCTACTCTAAATGCGGTTATGGGAGTGTTCATTAATTTTGTGGTGTTCAATTATCGCGCTCTCAATCATGCTCCTTACAAGTAAAATAACGCAATATAGCTTCGGGTAGTATTGCTACCCAAAAGCCCCGATTCCACCTTCCATTATCGCTTCCTCTCCCTCGACGGAAACAAGCTTGAGAAGTATTGATCCAAATCAGCCTTATCCTCCATACTGCCTATCCATGCAACGTGTTGATCCGGCCGACACAGTACGAGACATCCTGAGCCCCCCTTATCAATGCCGTATCCGTTGTAAGCTTGGTCCTTATCATCAGCAAACGTTTTCCAGTAATCCCAACCCATTATATCATCAAATGGGTGGAACAGTTCGGGAAGATCAAGCAGATTGACTGCGCCCCGAGGGCATGACTGTATGAGAAGTAATTCCACGTTGGGACAGCTCCATTCCGGACTTTTTTCGTGTCGTAGGTGGTTGAGGTAAGAGTGTTTGCTGAAGTAGTCCGCAAAATCGGCCAAAGCTTTCATCCTCGCCGGCTGGCGTAGATCACCCGGAAACACCAGAATTCTCCACCATCCGTTACTCGTAAGCTTCTGTGCCAGATGTAAAGGCACTCCATCGCACATTTGAACGACGAGGAAAGACGGTAAACGCATGCCCAGCTCGATATTCCTGGCAAGGTTCGAATCATCGCTTCCCTTGGCGATCAAGGTGCTATGACTATAAGTCACGTCGACTCCAGCCATGAATCCAGCATACTTCTCGCGAACTTCGTAAATTCCGCTTGAGGTATCGTTTTCCTCTTTCTCATATGCTTGCACCAGAAGTTCATCCAGATCCATAAGCTTCTTGGCAACCGGACGCCGTTCACTGTCATATGACTCTAGGATGGAAGGGTCTGCGCCATTCGTGATAACCGCTCCCAATTTCCATATTAGGTTATATGAATCTTGTATGGAAACATTCATGCCCTGCCCTCCCTTTGGAGAGTGGGTGTGGGCGGCATCGCCAGTGAGAAACACGCTTGAAACTTTATTAGCAAATCTCCCTGCATCCCATAAGGGCCTACTGCTTACCGCGCATGTGGTCTGTATTGCCTTACAAGACCTCGACCTATCTATGATTCCATTATCAGCCTGGAGTTCTTAAGAGTAGACGTGTAGCCTTACTGAATAGATTGACCACCAGTCACACCGGTTATATGTCAGCCTATACGGCTTCATTAAGCTCTCGGCTATTTCTACCATCGCTGTAGGAGAACTGCTGGAGTGTTGCATGACTTTTTCTCTCAGCTCCCCTTCAAGCTGAATGTAGAACCGAACTAATTTGTTCTCTCTGGGTACGGTCATGATACTTCCATGGGGTTGAGAGTCTATTGAGCAAGATTGGCGGATATCAGCTGGAATGAGTGGTCAGTTGAGGCCTCCATGCGCAGGGGGGAACAACACAAACGAAAATCAGTTATGGGCACTATGTCTAGTACACCCCAGGATGAATCTTCCGATACTGAATCAGTCTGGATATCTAGCTGGTCCCTGACCCAGCTGTGCGCGCCATCGCATGCAATGAGATAGCGCGCATGTATGGTTTCTTTCGATGCCAAATCACCAGGTTAGCCCAACTTCAAAGTCACTTTTCTTATAGTCAGGAAGCCACGCGATGAATACATACCGTATGTTCCTGCACATCTGACTCCCACAACGACTGGAAACTGTTCTCCTTCGTCAACATCGGCAGGAGAGAGATGCAGATGTTCAGCCACTGTGTGCCTCTCCACTTGAACGTCCGTGTCATCTAGATGGTCAAGAAACACTTGCTCCACGGCCCCTTGGTTGAGCAGTATTTGCCCAAATCTCGATCTTTGTTCAGTGTTCTGTTCGTATCTCCTACGTCGCTCTATTTTGCCCGTTTCGTTATTGGTTGACTAAAAGTTAGCGACGAACGATTAGTTTAAATACAGTCCTAGTACTTACCCAATGAGACATGTCGACATCGTGAATACCCTGCTTCAATATCGAATCGACTATACCAAAGCTCTCTAGTATCTCTAGGGACCTGCTTTGTATCCCATCAGCATGGCCAGTCTCGGTCCGACCTTTCTTTTGGTCAATAATGCGAGTTGACATCTTGTATTGCGCTGCCCAGCATGCAGCTGTGAGGCCTGCTGGCCCCGCTCCAATGATTAACAGATCAACATAAGAGGTGGAAGAGCCCATTGTGTATTTCGACGGTGTACATTGACACTACTCAACAGTGAGTTACGAGGATCTCAGCGTCGGCCGCTCCAGGTCGGCCATGGACCATTCCAGAATTTAGCAACGTCATGATGACCCAGACATGTGGGATCCTGAATCTGTGGGGAAATGTTCAGGTAAAATTTGCCTTGATTTTCGTGGGGAGAAACTCTGAAGTCTTTAACCATTTCTGACATCATAGTGAGCTACTATCGACACCGAACACAGCCAGATTACAGTATGTGGCAGCAAACTGGACCCATATTCTGCAGAAATATATATATTAATCCCCATTACTTTCTAGAGGTCCCAGCATTGTCCATAAACATTCATTTTGGTGTTCATTTCTTCAATCACCGCAACGATGCAAAGTATAATTTCATCTACTCGCGCTATGCGGCGCACGCAACTTCTGAATCCATCGAGTAAGAACTATCGTCCAATATTTAGCCAAATTGCCTGTTTTGCTGACTTATACAGGACTGGCTTTCACATCGAGGCCATTCGGCAGTTCCATCTCGCTGGGGAAATCATCCGATTTGAAAAATCCAGTTTCCAGTTCACCGGAATCACAACACGTCAATGCTTCCCGCGGTCTGGAAGATCGAACGCAAGACACTCCCGATACGCGATCCGTGCAGTCCCCAGTATCTAAACGCGATCCATTGGAGAAGGACAGCGAAGCACATGCAGGAGAGGAACAAACGTCGACGGACGCACAGATCAAGAATGACCCTAATAAGCCTGCGGAAGCCAAACGAAAGAATGTTGAGAAAGCAGGTCAGAAACCCATGGGACCTGAGGATCATCAATAGGTCGTGTGATCTTCACTCTACAGTTTGTCATCTGTGTACATTAAGTCTTTGTTAGTTTGATACTAAAACAACAAAATCAACACGATGTATATCTCTTTGTGCCGACCATTACTGTAAGGATCTCTTGTACAACTGTAGCCAGTTGAACCGTCGGTACGATGATGAGATTATGGCAAAACTAATATAATTGTCATTTTCTCAGCGATACCTTAAAATCTACTATTACGAGTTCAAACCCCCTTACGCTTCGCATTTCATCAAATGGACGCAGATAACACAGAGAATACTGTTCTAATAAAAAATAATTGTTGAGAATCTTAAGACGTGTCTTGTCCTAGGATCATAGCTTTTTATTCAGCGAATTAAATGACACTTCGTGATCTCGTTCTTTGGCTCATCTAAATAAACAATCAAATGCCTCTGTTTGCACGTCAACAACGGATACATGCATCACCTAAATTGTACAGACAAGGTCACCATAGTCGTATATATCATGCAGACAACCCCCATGATAAATATCAAGACGTCACCTCCTTTTGCCCACCGTGACCTCGCGATACCTTTCCAATGCAGGTACGCCGGATAAACAAAGATCAACGGAACACATAAAATGGACCCAACCAAAGCCACGAACTGATCCAAGTTCTGAGCGCCCAGTGCTGCGACCAAACCACAGAGAAAAACAATACCTGTTCTGAAAATATTCTTCTTCCATTTTGTGAGGCGGCTTCGCCGACCAGAGGCGCGATCAAATATCCTTTCCTCCATGATCCGCAAAGCAGGGAAAAGCTGCACCGGGGTGCCCACAAGCACGGCTAGCGAGAAGGATAATCGGACAAAGTTGACCAAGACATCTGACTGAGGAAAATTGTCCATGATATTGATCATTGTCTGAGTGCCAAATGCCCCGTATGATAAAATCCCAACGGAAGCAAAAAGAAAGGTTATAATGGCCATGACACTGTAAAGGATGCGATCAAAATGATCGGGTTGTGCCATCGAAGATTGTATGGGAAGGATCAGGCCTATTCCCTCGAACATGAATATGGCCGAGCCGATCGTCAGGGTATATGTATTGGTATCGAAAAGGGTGACCGTGGGCTCGAAACCATGGCCGGAAATTGTCGAAATATCGTAGTAGTAAATGTATCCAATGGCGAAAAAGATGAAGACATCTGCAGCTAATGCCACTAGCCCGAGTCGAGAAATTTTGCGGATTAACGCAAGAGGCACAAGGATCACTAACTGCAGGGCGACGATGGCGTAAATGGACGGCCTTATATGAGAGGCCGCCACGCCCTCCACAAATGAACGCATGTTCTCCGCAGTAAAAGCAATACCAGCGCACACGAATCCAAGCTGCGTAGTCACGACCGAAACGCGAATAAGTGTGCGAAGGTGGCGCCCGCCAATAGAATCTCCAATATCGCCATACCCGCCGCCATACCGTCGCCGGCATTCCAGCAACAAGTGGAAAGAAACGGACGCCATTATCGAAACCGTGAGAAGAGCGAGGGGTGAAAAGAGTATGCCACCGTTGCGAAACGCCTTTGGGAGGAAAACGATGCCTGTTCCTATGAAGGCTTTGAGGAGAGTGAAGAAAGTTTTCAAGTCCGAGGCATCCCCTGGAGCTGGAGTGCTTTTACGCGGGGCAAGCAATGGTCTCCTTTCCGGGTCTACTTCACGCCCCGGCGTTCCACCACTTTCAGCATCTGTCTCCTCTTCCGACTCGTTCAAGTCCTCACCAGCGAAGCTGCCGTATAGTTCTAAATACTTCACGAAACTACTCGGCGCAAATCCTTTGATGAAGGCACGCTCATTTCGCCATATGAACTGCCGGCGGAACGCTCCCGGTTCATTGCGGATAGGAACATCGACATCGATGTCGTTGTCTGTTTCCAGCCTGGGGGGATGCGAGAATGTTGCTGCGCGCTGATCCAATCCAGCCCGCTTCGAGCGAGCTTCAATACGATAAAGGTCACGATGTACATCGCCTCCTAGCAGTTTCAGAGACGACTGTTGGTTCTCATCGTGATCTGCAGTTGACCCATTCCCCGCATCAACGACGCCGTCAGGAGCCCCGGTAAATCGAGGGTCCAGATGCCTGGAGATGACTTCTGCTTCCTCCTCGCGAGGGTTGTCTAGGCCTCGAGCATCGGCCATTGCGTGCTGGTATATTTTCACTCAGCGTTTCTTTGTGGGTCGTGGTGGGACGTCGCTAACGGGCATTCTTCTTAAAGTGAAGGTGGGAAAGCCACCACAACCGGAATTTCAGACATGACGTCATATAAACCGCTAGAGCCAGAAATGGCAACAAAGTTCTAGCTAAATCATCAACCTTGGAGATGCATGGACGTTCACCATGCCTCTCTCTCGTCGTTGTTGGCCTTGTGGTTGGTGATGTCAGACTTTATCGTTCTTTTACATCGACCCGTCAAGTTTGAACTCATCGACAAAAGGTTTAGACCCAGTCGGTATAACTGCATGGTTTTGCTCCTATTAGACTGACCCACTTTTCAGGTGATGACAGTCAACTTACATCTAAGCCTTTTACGATCATATCTAATTTTGTCATTTTGCTTGGTCATTCCTTTCATCGTTTGATCACTCCATGCGTAGTGCTTAGAGCTATCCAATGAAGGTAACCTATAAGCAGCTAAACTTCTTTCAATTTCCGTTCTCATTGATGATACAACTGTTTTTTTAGCTACATGTCGGGAAGCTACGATAGTATTTCATCATGTAAATAAGTATACATTCCATAGCTATACTTGCAGCCTTATTCAAAGCTTGTAGGTACATGGAATGCCCATGAGAAGGGATGAAGTAATGTTTCCTTTTTTTTTTTTCATAAATGAAATTGTAGTCTTACCATCAGACGGTATTCTAAGTTTCGCCAGGTTTGATAGGGGATTAATTTGAGATATTTGCTGGAGATGAGGTGCGTGGGAATGGAGAATACAAACGTATGTTATATGAGGGGGCAAAAATGCAAATGACGAGGCACACACCAGAGGCTGGTATTTCTCCCGAGACCACGCAAGATCCGTGCACACCCACGACTGTCACAGAGCCAATCCATCGAATAGCGGGTTACTTCTGGATTGACAGACCGGATGTCGTCTTCTCCTTTGTGGGGTCTGTCTTCAATCTCTGACTTTGTATAGCTGAAGAAAATCATAGCCAAACGACTCGCCGTCACTTGCCCCATATCCGCGGCGGCTCCATATGACATCAAAGAAGGGTGTGTTAAACTTGCTTGATATGACCAGAGTATATTGGAAATCTTTGTGATGGTAACCTGCTTCTTGTGTTCATTTGGAGGCACTCAGATTTTGCCTTCGCTTTAAGTGATTTCGAAATCTAATCAATGGTCAAAACTCCATCCCTTCCATTATTCGCTAGCCTAAACATAATAAAAGTACAGCATCAAATCACTTTTTTTCCATTCAAGTCCTCAAAATCCGTAAAACAAACCCCCCTCGCCTTCCCCGCATCATCAAATAAAACACCCTCATCCTTTAACCTTGTCCTCTTTTCATCCCGAAAAGACCCATTACTAACATGCTTGACAGCCATCCCCTCCCCCTTATACCCACCCAAGCATCCCCCAGCCGCAAGAACCCGATGACAGGGTACCTCCGGTGCAAACGGGTTCGTTCGCATGGCATTTCCCACCGCTCGCGCGCTAGAGTTGAGATATGTTGCCATGGCGGAGTAGGTGGTCCAGCGCCCGGCGGGGACGGAGAGGAGGACACGGTAGACGCGGCGGCGGTAGGGGGTCAAGGTCGGGTGGAGGGATATTCGGCGGAGGTATTTTTGCGTTTCAAGGCTTGACTTGAGTGTGGATTTGGATTTAAGTGAGATTTTTGGCTGGTCTTTAGACTGTGGGGTTGTTGCGCCTAACGCCTCTGCGTTTATTATTGTAGTGCTTGTCATTGCGCTTTTGGCTTCGGCTGTATAATCCAGTAGGTAACAACTCAAATGATAGATGTAATCTTTACTCAGTAGCTTGAATTGCTTTCGTTGTTCTGGAGACTCTGTTCCTGGATTTGTTAGTTGCCTGTCGTTATGACTGGAGTGGACGCGACATGACGCGTTGACGCGACGGGAAGCTTACCAGGGTATTAGTGACATTGGTTTATGCCACGAAGATTGTTTGATAGGAGGTGAAACGAACAATATGGAAAATCTGGTTGGAAAGAATGGGATTTATAACATTATAAGGCTTGAAATTAAAGTAGAGCTGTAGCCTGGAGACGTTGTTCTCAAAGTGACCAATCAGGCCCGCTCCCCACATTCTAAATTCAAAGGTTCTGGCTCACTCCGATTTATAATCATCTCTGAATCCTTCTATTCTCAAGGCATTGTTAATATTCATTCTTATGACTCACAAATTTTGTTTCGCTCTAGTAGCACTAGTACCTTGGAATTTCTACTGCCAGAAAATAATATATATTAAGTATATCTTGAAAAAAATGATCTATAACGCAAGTGATGTGAATAAGTTTCGTTGATGCCTAGATGAGATTGGTATCTAGATAGCTACGTCTATTCATGCTTGCGTCTAACTAATACGTCAATCAAGTCATGCATTATCAACATGCTCGGTAGCAGAAGCATCTCCATCACCCTTGGGTGCGGCAAGCAAAACCTTTCCTGTCTCTGGGTCTACACTGCCTTTGCGACTGACCGACGAGACCATACCCGGGTTCTCAGCCTTCAAACGAGCAAAAGTCTTCTCCGCGTCCCAGGTCCAGGGGGTCTTGGCCGCGAACAACAAGTCCATATCTTCCAGCGTACGCTGGTTACTCTCGGGGTACAGAGCCCAAACCATAGGAATGGTGATAACGTTACTCGCGGCAAACACGTACAGCGTCTTCTCGCCGATAGCACTGAACATGACAGGACACAGAAGAGTCTGTGGAAGAACTTTGATTAGCACTTATACACCGAAAGGCAACGTTTGGGTGTGGACTCACCAGCCATCCGTTTCCAATACTCCAGCCAACGACTCCCCAGGCATTTCCACGAGCGCGCACGGCCAAGGGGAAAATTTCAGCAGGGTAAAGCCAAGGCACTGTCAACCAAGTCGCGCCAAAAGTTGATGTGAAAATAAAGATCATCGAAGCTGCAGCTGCACCATATGAGGATGCGTTGCCCGCATCGCCAGCTGCCTTGGCGTTGATGGCGAGGCGGGAGAAACCACCGGCCAGGAACATGGCAATGCCTTGAACGACTGAGCCCCAGTACAGAGTCCAACGACGACCGATACGGTCTAATGTGAAGACACAGACAAGCGTAGCGAACTAAGAACAAAAAAAAAAAAAAACATCAATAACCCGACGAAGCAGTTTTGCTTTGATTCTGGTCACAACATACCATGTAGAAGACATTGTTCAAACCACTAATCCACTGACTCTTTGTCGAGTCAAATCCTGCGATGCTGAAGATTGTTGGAGCATAGACAGTCACACCTGCGATACCCACCCATTCCTGCATGATCTGAAGCCAGATGACGAGTTGGACACGGCGACCGATGTGTAAATCACCCGATTTATAACCGAAAAGCATCGAAAGATACGAGTTGCCGTGGACCACTGTCTTCTCCATTTCTGCGATGGCTTGAATGTCGAGGAATTCGGCCTCGGCGCGGACGCGGTCCTCGGAGCTGCTTCCACGGAGACGCTGGAGAATGTACCGAGCTTCTTCCTCTCGGCCGACTTTGACCAGCCAGCGAGGGGATTCGGGGAAGAACCAGACGGCACAGAAAAGAACCAAGAGGAATATGATTTGGAAACCGATGGGGAATCTCCAGCGGAAAGGAGATCGTCCTTCATCGATGAATGACAGGCCACTATGAGCTTTGTTAGATGGTACGGGACCACATAGACGCGAGATTCAACATACAACTCCAACCAATAGGCGAGAACAACACCGAATATATTCAGAGTGAACTCAATCGCAATGAACTGTCCTCTCGAAGTATGCTCGGCCGTCTCCGTAGCCCACACAGGGACAATAGCGTTCAAAATTCCGGTGCCGATACCGTTGACGAAACGCGCTATAGGATCTTAGCTTCAGTTCTTGTCGTTCTGCTGACTGTCTCTACTTACCACAAATCATCCAATCATGGTTCTGGGCCGAGCACTGCAGACTAGCACCCACGATCGCCCAAACAGCACCAGCTGCAATCGACTTGATTCTGCCCATCCGATCTCCCAACCAGCCACCGAACAAACCACCAAATAGTGTTCCCAAGTAATACACGGCCACAATTCCACCTTGTAGCAAGGAATTAGTAACCACAACGGTTGCCTCGCCATCTTCCATTTTTGTGTACCCGAATTTCATCAGCTTGACATAGTCCTCAGCGTTGTTCACGCCCGACATCATTCCTTGGTCGTAACCGAAGAAAAGAATAGATAAAGCGGCGATACAATTGATCGCAATCAAAAGCTGTCGCTTCTTCAATTTGTGGACGACATTCCACGATGGGATTCTGTCGGACATTCTGAGCGGTTTTCAATCTCAACGGGGTCGAATCTGTACCACGCACAACCAGGGCGGCGTCACGAGAGAGTATAAAACGAAACCAAAATATGACAGCAGCCAAGTCCAGTTTATAACACGCAAATCGACAAAAGTTCTAGCCCCGCGGGTAAATTTAAACACAGCTTCCGTTGTCGCACGACATCATAATGGGTCCTCGAGCCTTTTAAACCCAAAGCCAAGTCCCATTCCGGTCTGAGCTGCGAATGGTGAGAAACTTCCCCACGGGGATCGGCCGAGTTTGATCCCAGGAAAGCAAGGAGCGGCGTCAAATATGGTTACATCCCGGCGGCACACGGGAACAAACAGGAACAATGTCATGCGGTGGACTCCAAAATGTTTGTTTCCCCACAGTCTGGAGAAGAAAAACCGGGTCTGGACATTGAATCCGACATGGGGAGAGGAGAAAGCGTGGTAGGGCGGGGCTGGTTGGCTATTAGCCGGTCAGAACTGAAATCGGCAATCCGAAGGCACGAATGGAACGGTCTTGACTCAGACAGAGGCACTACCTATCGCTGCAGATCGCCGGGATAAAAAGGTCAAGGCTGCCAGTCTTCTGCCGAGTGGCCAATAGGAGTTGGGGTTGGTCCCGCCAGGAGTCCAAGACGGAGAAAGAGCGACCCCATGCGGAGAACTCCAGACTTTCGTCCTTACTCGGCAAGCCGCTTAGATCGCCGAAATGGAAAATGGGATGTAATGGATTGTTCGCATTTGATCGCGAGGATATCACTTTTCATAAGTGTATATGTTCCCCCTAATTCCCCCTATTTCCACCTCGCTAGTTTTGTCCTCGTCGTTCAGGTTACATTCTTGGTGGTGAGAAATTGGTGACTATGTCGGAGTTTCCCCGAGCCCAAACCCTCACATACGTCAACTCCGGGTCCACCCACAAAGCCTGTGTCTTGGCAACCTTTAAGAAGGATGTACATCAGATCAAGATTTGATGAGCAATGGTTTTCGCACACGTTTCAAGTATCGTTCTAGGGAATAGGGCGTAGAGTGCTAGTTCGTATGATAAGACCGTGCATCTCTGGGACGTACCTCGAGGTGCTCTGCAAGAAAATTTGAACACTGACGAAACCCCCAACAATGTTATATGTTGTCAATATGGTTGGTTCGTTTCTGATCACTGAATAAGGCATCTTCGCTTTCGAGCACGTATATGATGCCCCGGTTCTTTCTTTTAAGGCCCAGCTTTCTTCATCAAGCAAGAACAGTGAATAAGTCTAGAAGGCGAAGACCTACTATGGGTTCCTGCTAACTTTTGGCCCACGGGGTCATCAATTCGTGAGAATCTAGATTAAGGGTTACCTGAGGACATACGTCGGAACGTGCTTTCTTCCTACAGGCTATGAATCCGTCTACAACCGGCATCCATTTTTCAATTCAATTCGCATCTCTACTTCTAAATGTTTTCCAATGTTGCAGAACATCGACTTGATGAAAAGAGATATTCTTGTCCTGTTCGGCACCTGGGCACTAGTTCAAAATCTCCACCAAACTTCACAAGCTTTTGAGTTTCATCGGTTCTTATTCCTTTATAGTCTGTGACACTTTCAGATAGCCGAGTTAGTGATCATCTCCAGGACTGCAAGACTCAATGCCAGTTGGAAAAAAAAAAATAAAGGATAGAAGGAAGAAAAAGTAAGACTATACATGCATATCCTGATGAACTACTGAACCGCGCCTATCCTCCTTCGCTACGGTAGAATCTTCGCAGTAGGACACAATCGACAGAATCAACTGCCAAATTTTACATCAGTGAAGATGATCTTTCATTTCTCTACAAGACAGGATTGTCTATATTGTCGTGGTTGTGGACTTGAACTGAGCAGCAGGAAGGATGATGCGAGTATCCGCTAGACTACCCAACCACTCATCGAGGGACGGGGCCAAATTCAGCGGGGCTTGCGGCCGTGTCTCGCGATATCGCCGGGCACGCTTGCCACGTTCCTTACATAATCACTCTAATCAGTGGAATATGCGGCCGCTATATGTTTTAGATCCACATATTGCACAAGTCTGACCCTCGAAGGACTGTTCTTTATGACCTTTCTCACAGCAGACGCAAATTCAATCGCAGAGGTCAGCAGCTAGTATATAGGCTACCTATCAGAGCTGTGCTATCATTTGCGGAGACTACCGGTGTTTCAAATATATTATCGATGTTCAGATAAATCCGGTCACCGTTCATTTTCGGGAAAAGCGGAAAGCCCCCTGCTTCTGATTTCATGGGTTTTCAATTGAATGGAGATGGCGGTAAGCAGCGAGGTAAATCGGATTGGCACCATTGGCCAGACTTGCGGCCGCTCAAGCGGGCCGGCTTTCTACGACAACAACTACCATGCGGCCGCATGCAAAAGCCATGCAATCTGCCTACACCACCTAAGCATCGAGAACCTATAAAGACACGCTGTAAGCCCCTCAAGCTTGTCAGTATGTGGACAACTATTTTGCAATCGCATTCTACGTGAACGACCTTATATATTCTTCTACCCATTTTCACATACACCTCACCATGACGAGAATTTGGCTTATCACTGGGTCTTCTCGTGGCCTTGGCCTCTCCATCGCCGAAGCTGCTCTCAACAGCGGAGACGCTGTCATCGCTACTGCTCGCAAGCCTGAGCAGCTTGCTGATCTTGTCAAGAAGTATGGCAACGACCGCGTTCATCCAGTCGCTCTCGACGTAACCAACAACGACCAAGTCCTCCAAGCGGTGAAGTCTGGACATGAGAAATTCGGCCGCATCGACGTCGTCGTCAACAACGCAGGGTACGCCAATACAGCTTCCATCGAGGATATTGATATCGACGATTTCCGAGCCCAGGTTGACGCCAACCTCATGGGCGTCGTGTACGTCTCTAAAGCTGTGCTCCCTATCCTTCGCAAACAGGAATCAGGTCATATCATCCAGGTTTCTTCCGTTGGCGGTCGTATCGGTATCCCAGGCCTTTCCGCTTACCAGTGTGCTAAGTGGGCTGTTGGTGGATTCTCCACGGTATTGGCTCAGGAGGTTGCTCCCTTCGGAATCAAGGTTACAGTTCTTGAGCCTGGTGGTATCCGTACCGATTGGGCTGGCTCATCTATGCGAATTCCCCCTATCAGCGAGCCCTACCAGCAGACTGTTGGTATCTTTGCCAAGTTCCTTCGTCAGTTGTCTGGAACAGAAACTTCGATGCCAAACAAGGTTGCCGACATTGTGCTTAAGGTTTTGAGTGAAAAAGAGCCTCCTCTTCGTCTTCTTGTTGGCCCTGATGCGGTGGAACATGCTGGGAAGGCTGCTGAGGCACTCAGTGCATCTGACAGGAAGTGGCAAGAGCTGAGCTTTTCGTCAGCTTAAATCAATGCATATGAACAAACCCTTCAGGGGCCTGTCTAGCTACTAAATGTAGTGTCTTGTCTATAAATCATACTAACCATTATTTCAAAAATGAAGCTTCCCAACCTTTGTTGTAGATCTTGGGTGGCCACAACCTTGGAAGAACGGTCCGTAGATAACGACCTCGAGAGTAGATTGCATGTCAAATAGTGCTTGGACCTGCCTATCCATGAATGTATATCTTTCGCCTGGGCAATGCATCAATTCATTGCGTCCGGGTATTGATGGGTATCATTTCCCTTTGCCACCCTTTGAAACCAATCGAGCAGTGAGAAGATGGTGAGTCACGGGGAAGGGTTCCGATTTAACAGGACAGTAGCTACCGAGTAGTTGTAGGACCATATCAGCTTTGGAACCTTGAGGTGGCCAGACCGCCGAAGGTAGCCGGGGAGGCGGAGCCGGCAAACCTGAGCCAAACCATTGAAAGTCCGCGGGTATTTAATCACCTGGGGAATGGTATTCAACCAACGCTAAAAACAGCGCTAGGCATCGACAACTTCCCGGGGTAAGATCTGGCCGGGTGGGTGGAGGGCGGAAAAGGTCTTCAGGCTTCCCGTCATAGCTGGCTTATCCCATGGTCATAAATAGAGGACATGATCGCGATGGTTTTCCCAATAAACTACAAACGATTCTCTTCTACTCCCCTTCCTGGATTCTAGTACATTTCAACAATTTTTATATGCTTTTCCACGAGACAATCAACAATAGTTAAATCGGCATCGTCATCCGGCAAAGTGGCCACCACCTTACCGAGTCGACCCGACCTGCTTACATAACCCTGGCGGCCAATCTCAAAATACCGCAAAAGCTCAGTCCTCTCTTCCCGTAACTTCAAAAGCACCTCCCCTTTTGCGCAACCTTGCCATCCTCCCTCCAGGTCATTTCCCGTGGAGGCTTTATTTGTTATCTTGAATAATCCTTTCTTTAATACCGACAATCGCAATGTTCCGCGCTGTTCTGCCCCGTGCTGCGCCGCGGGCAAGCCTCCGCGCTTGCGGCCCTAAGGCTGTCCCTTCTACCTTCATCGCCACTCCTATGCTCTTTGTTGGCGGCTCAAAACGTGGCTACGCCGCTGAGTCTGGTATGTTTTTACCTAATCTTAAACGATAAATACATTGGAGGCGCTTCCTCCACTTCCCGGATGCGATTGCTGATTTCCCGGCCCTCCGGACAACAGGGGACCACGATCTCGTTATCATCGGTGGTGGTGTTGCCGGTTACGTTGCTGCCATTAAGGCTGGCCAGGAGGGTTTGAAGGTATAATTACGATTTATTCCCATGCCAGCTTCTCCGCCCTGTGGAGGAGCGTGGCCGATCGCCGATCAATCTACCCCGATCTACGTGCTAACTGAACATTTTTACAGACTGTTTGTATCGAGAAGCGCGGAAAGCTCGGTGGTACTTGCCTGAACGTTGGCTGTATCCCCTCCAAGTCCCTCCTCAACAACTCCCACCTTTACCACCAGATTCTCCACGACACCAAGAAGCGCGGTATCGAGGTTGGCGATGTCAAGCTCAACCTCACTCAGATGCTCAAGGCCAAGGAGACCTCCGTCGAGGGCCTCACCAAGGGTGTTGAGTTCCTGCTGAAGAAGAACGGCGTCGACTACGTCAAGGGAGCCGGCTCCTTCGTTGATGCCAACACCATCAAAGTCGATTTGCTCGATGGTGGTGAGCAGACCATCCGCGGCAAGAACATCCTTATTGCCACCGGTTCCGAGGCCTCTCCCTTCCCCGGCCTGAACATCGATGAGAAGCGCATCATTACCAGCACTGGTGCTCTTGAGCTCCAGGAGGTTCCCAAGAAGATGGTTGTCATCGGTGGTGGTATCATTGGTCTCGAGATGGTATGACACCTTTCATGTCCCAATCTGCTGGGGAGTCTACAGCAAGCACAATTCTAAACTAACGTTATGATACATAGGCTTCCGTCTGGTCCCGTCTCGGTGCTGAGGTTACCGTTGTTGAGTTCCTTGGCCAGATCGGTGGCCCCGGTATGGACGCTGAGATCGCCAAGCAGGCCCAGAAGATCCTCGGCAAGCAGGGCATTAAGTTCAAGACCAACACCAAGGTTACCAAGGGTGATGACAGCGGTGCTACCGTCAGCCTGAGCGTTGAGTCTTCCAAGGGTGGCAAGGAGGAGACCCTCGATGCGGATGTTGTCCTCGTCGCCATTGGTCGTCGCCCCTACACCGAGGGTCTTAACATCGAGAGCGTCGGTATCGACAAGGATGACCGTGGCCGTCTTGTCATCGACCAGGAGTTCCGCACCAAGGTTCCCCACATCCGTGTCGTCGGTGATGTGACTTTCGGCCCCATGCTGGCCCACAAGGCCGAGGAGGAGGCCGTCGCTGTCGTCGAGTACATCAAGAAGGGCCACGGCCACGTTAACTACGCCGCCATCCCCTCCGTTATGTACACCCACCCCGAGGTCGCCTGGGTCGGCCAGAACGAGGCTGAGGTCAAGGCCTCCGGTGTCAAGTACAACGTCGGAACTTTCCCCTTCAGCGCCAACTCCCGTGCCAAGACCAACCTCGACACTGAGGGTGTGGTCAAGTTCATCGCTGATGCCGAGACTGACCGCATTCTGGGTGTCCACATCATTGGACCCGGTGCCGGCGAGATGATCGCTGAGGCCACCCTTGCCATCGAGTACGGTGCCTCCAGCGAGGACATCGCCCGCACATGTCACGCTCACCCCACTCTCTCCGAGGCCTTCAAGGAGGCTGCTATGGCCACCTACTCCAAGCCTATCCACTTCTAGACGCGATGCGGTACCCTGATATCCTCTGAACCCATGTACTACTTTTTTTCGTCCGTTAGTCTAGCTCGGCTAGCAAACTACATGTAGCATTTCATGTAATCTTTCTTATGTTTCTTGTTTTTCTTCTAAACAAAATATAGAATTCTTCCAGCGGAACCCTTTGTTTACCTAATACAAATTGAAGCTTTTAAGACTTCAGCTTCACCTGCGGCCGGAATAGGACGGTGGGGCAACTCGGTGTGCATAAGCACTTCTTAGAAGTGGTATCCGGTGTAAACCAATAAGCCAATCAAAGAAGAAAGTGGGCCTTCCAATTTCAAAGCCCGGACCTTCAAAATCTAACGGCTTCAGTATCGTTTGGAAACTGCTCAACATATGATGATATCCTTTCTATTTTTCTACGTGCAGGATTGTTTCAATATAAATGATTCCTTGAGATAGTGTATGGGCATATATGTTCATCAACTTCAACATGCTCGACATGTTGAGACTGTCGAGATATCAGGTCCCATATCAACGAGTATCCAACCCAGCCTCAGCCAAGAATTTCTCATATCGTCCCTTGCATTGTCGGCGCCATGTTTTCCCCCAAATTATCATTGGAATCCCCATTAAAACAGCAAGGACAACCAGGATGCCGAAAAATGTGAATGCCCATCCGTAATTAGTGGCGTCTATGAAGGGCTGGGTAGAGTATGAAATGGCAAAGTTTATCAAGGAAGAGCAAATTGCTAATACGACGACGAGTTCGCCGGAGATCTGTGGAATCATTTGTTAGCTGAAGCTGATGGAGAAGACGTGCAGGGGTGCACAGGAACAACCTACTCCATCAAAGCATTCCATTGCATATGCCGTTGCCATACTTGTCAAGGAAACTTGTTGAGCAATCAAGCAGCATAGAGCCACCGCGATAGCCATCCAGTGATCACCATTTGTTGCGGCCCAGCCATACGTAAAGTAGCCAATGGCGCCAAAGATGAAAGGAAATATGTATGTCCAGAGACGCATTTCTGGCTCTTTGTATCCGTTGTTTCGTCTTGCGAGGATGAGAACGACCCAATCCGACAGCCAACCGACCCCCATACTAGTTCTAGTTAGTCCAAAATAATCATGCACAAGTGATATCGGGGCTGAGGTCGTACCCGAGTATATTTCCAACCAGGGCGGCTAGGAAGATCAACCCGGCAGATCCGGCACTCCAATTATATGGGGCTTCTGTCATTATCTCTGAGATAGTGTTGAATGTCACAATGCCCGCAGTACACCCAAAAGCAAATTGGATACCGGCGAGTACGATGTTGGGGAAGGCGAAGAGGTAGAATGGGCGACGGAAGTACTGGAACCAGGTTGTGTGGTCGTCTGCGAAATGATGAACTAATGCAATCTTCTGCAAGTAAGTTCTGGTGGTAATGTCTTCTCCTAGGCTGTTACTCTCGACTTCTGAGATCGGGCACTCGAGCCCAGTTTTCTTCTCGGGCTCAACACCATCCCCTCTACTTTCCTTTGGATCTGATCGCCCATGACGTGGGATGTTAAATCGATATCTCGGGAACATGGTATCGTCAAATGTGAACACAAAAAGAATAATCAAAACACCCTTTTGAAGTTAGTTTGTGTTTAGTGAGGCGGTTGGGTCAATCTTACGCATGCAATGGCCACGATAGGAGCACACCAACGCCAGCCAACTCCATCCGAGATGTATCCACCCAATATAAGTCCCAAGATAGACCCGAGCTGTTGGAAGAATATGTAAATTGCAACCATGCGGCCTCTTTCATGCGTGAAGAATATGTCGAAGATCTAAGACGGATAAGTTTGGTTGCCAGACGACCGCATTGACAGTACTCACCGTAAGTTGAATCAGTGCCTGGTAGGCCGCAGTACCTGCGCCCTGCAGTGCCGACACAATGAAATATTGAGCGACCCCGTGGTACAAGCCTCCCCATACACTGCCCCCACAAAGAATCAACAGACTCAAAATGAACACGATCTTGCGACCGAACTTCATCGCTGACGGGATCCATAAGATATTGAAGAACCCCAGAAGCAGATAATTGAGTGCAGATCCTCCGTTCATGTTATTGATACTGACTCCAGTGTCCTCGGAAATCAGGGTCCAGCTTGCACCGGTGTTGTTTTCGCCAAATGAAAACACGCAAGCATAGGCTGATATCAAGAACAGAGACCATAGTTTCTTTGCCCGGGACCAGTTCTGTATTCAACAATTAGGGGCTGGTCTTTGAGATTATGTATGGGCAGCTTACTAGTGGGTCTGCTGGGGAGTTTGATGGCTGGGGTAATAGAACAATATCTTGTTGGCCTGCATGAGCTGCGTTTTGCAGTGCATGTTGTGCTGCAGAGCTCGTTAGTTAGAGTCTGATATCCATATGGATATGTAAGATCAGTATCATACCATCCACTAGATAAACCGTGCCAGGAACATCTGTGAAGAGGTCATTCTCAGAGCTAGCCATTTTGACAATTGTCGTGATTCATTCCCTGGAGAGGCTGGCAAGGTGCTCGGTTATATAGAAGCTATTGTACTCCCGGCCCCTCGATGTGGTATTAGTGACAAGATTAACGAGTGGATTGATTGGTCGGCACAAGCCGACTGGCTTGCGATCAACATTTTGATCGCGGAATAGATAACGTGCATCGTGAGGGGTAAGAATTCTTGGAAGCTCCAAGCGACAACATTAGCCGGAAGACTGATACCATTGGACTCAATGATTGCCGACCCGAGGCATGATAAGAGAGTTGAAGATGAGAGAGCATGGGGACGTCACTTTCCCCGGGTTTTTGACAGTTGGAAGGTCCACGCGATCGACTTGATAAGCGGCGGTACAGTAAGCGGGCGGAACTCCGCTAGCTTAAAAGAGTGGAGGCGGCTGCTGTGTTGACCTTCATTTTACCCGAACTTCTTCTTGTCGCATCTACAAGCCAAGTGAAAACTAAAAAATGTCGTCAAAGCCCCTCAGCCATGCCTCTTCGATTTTAATCGTTGGTGCCGGAACCTGGGGCTGCTCGACCGCTCTGCATTTGGTCCGTCGAGGATATACAAATGTCACGGTCTTGGATCCTTACCCAGTGCCATCAGCAATTGCGGCTGGGAATGACGTGAACAAAATCATGGAGCACAAGGAGCTGAAAGGTGAGAGAATGTTTTATCTCCATCCAATATTCCCCTTGACATTCCTAAACTAATGGCTTCCAGGCACGAACTGGGACGCTAGAAGCCTCGCTTTCACAACTTGCACTCGAGCAGCGTTAAGAGGCTGGAAGACTGACCCTGTTTTCCAGCCATACTTCCACGAGACAGGTTTTATTGTGTCGGGCCATACTCCAGCTCTCATTCAGCACATCAAGGAAGACGAGATTGATCCGTCCGATGCCGAATTCGTGTCACTCGAAACGGCGGAGGACTTTCGCAAAACAATGCCACCAGGAGTTCTGACGGGGGACTTTCCCGGCTGGAAGGGATGGCTTAGCAAGAGTGGAGCAGGTTGGATTCACGCTCAGAAAGCAATGGTCTCTGCATACACAGAAGCTCAACGCCTGGGGGCAAAGTTCATAACGGGCACACCATCAGGGAAAGCTGTAAGTCTGCTTTATGAGTATGGAGATGTGGTGGGAGCCCAGACAGAGGACGGAATAAGCCATTTCGCAGACCACACCATTTTGGCTGCCGGTGCCGGGAGTGACCGTCTTCTGGATTTCAAGAAACAATTACGTCCTACTGCCTGGACTTTGTGTCATATAAGAATGTCACCGGAAGAAGCGAAGAGATATCGGGACCTTCCGGTTCTCTTCAATATTGCAAAGGGTTTCTTCATGGAACCGGATGAGGATAAGCATGAGCTTAAAATTTGCGATGAACATCCTGGATATTGCAACTTCATTCAGGATCAATCGCATGATGGTGAAATGCGAAGCATACCATTTGCAAGGCATCAGATTCCCCTCAAGGCAGAGGCCCGGGCCAGGGACTTTTTGAGAGATACGATGCCGCATCTCGCGGATAGACCTTTTTCTTTTGCGAGGATTTGCTGGGACGCCGATACACCCGATCGCGCATTCCTGATTGATCGCCATCCTGAGCACCCTTCGCTCCTTGTCGCCGTGGGAGGTTCCGGCAATGGAGCGATGCAGATGCCTACCATCGGCGGTTTCATCTCTGATGCTTTGGAAGGGAGCCTACAAAAGGAGTTGAAGCACGTTGTACGATGGCGCCCAGAAACAGCAGTGGACCGCGATTGGCACTCTACACAGAATCGCTTCGGAGGACCAGACAAAATCATGGACTTTCATCAATTGAAGGATAATGAGTGGACTCAGATACAAGAGAGTGAGCGGAGCAAGCTTTAGGTAAAATTCCCACAGATTTCAATAAATGTGAAGAGCGGTCATTTCAAGATTGCTAGCTAGCACGCACAATTCACTCGCTAGCAAATGCGCAGACTCCCATGTCCTTCTTCGAAACCTCAGCCTCGGGTCTGATATCAAAATCAAATATATCCATCGGAACACCGATGGTAGTACAGGCATTGGGTATATCAACAATACCAGCAATATGTCCTTGCACAGGGGCACAGCTCAGCAGCAAGTAAATCTGATAATCGTTGTACCCGAATCGTCGAAGGTATTCAATGACTCGCAAGCAGGTCTGCCGATAGGCCACCGTAGCATCCAGGTAATGCTGCTTGCCATTCTCATCAACTGAAAATCCCTCAAAAGTGAGATAGCGTCCGGGGCCGAATTGAGGCTCAACAGGTCCGGCGTGGAAGATAGGCGATTTCATATCCAACTTTGCCATGCCATCCTTGATTACAGAGAACTTCAATGTGATCACACCTGCCATCTCGATTGCGCCACAGAATGAGATCTCACCATCTCCCTGGGAGAAGTGGAGATCTCCAACGGAGAACTTTGCACCCGAGACATGAACGGGGAGATAAACCTTGGAGCCTCGGGAGAGGTTTTTAATATCGCAGTTACCTCCGTGTTCAGGACGACCCTAGATAATCAATCAGCTATCCGTTCCTTTAGGAAAAACCAGATAAAACATACTGGGATGGTACGTGCTCCCTCTCGGGCAACCTTTTCCTTAATATCTTCAGAAGCACTACCGGCATGGGTGTTCATGGGGGTTGGTGGCTGTGCAACGATACGATCCTCAATAGTGTTCGCAGAAATCAGCTCGCCCTCGCGACGATTCCATTCAGCAAGAACCTCCGCCGAAGGCGCACACCCCATGATTCCAGGATGGATCAAACCCGCAAACCGGACATGCGGAATGTGGCGCGAAGAGCAGAAGATTCCCTCGAAATCCCAAATCGCTTTCGCACTGCAATATATTGAATGAGAAATTGTGCATCAGATAAGGAAGGCAAACATACGCTTTCGGGTACAACTCATCCAGAAAGCCACCGCCATTATGTCTATCGAAGATACCAGTAAAGCCCCAAGGCTGCTCCTGGAAGGGCTGGACGTCTTGAATCTCAACCACTAGGACATCGCCTGGTTCCGCAGTCTCGATGTCGAATGGACCAGAGAGATAGTGGATCTCAGTTAGGTCAACATTCTTCACGTCGTCAGCTGAATCGTTGTTTTTGATTTGTCCTCCAGTCCAGTCTAAACACTCGATCTTGACGATTTCATTATTGGCGATCTTTCCACAGGCAGGAACTATTTAGAAGTAAGACATCAGCGACAGATATTTTGACAATCGTGAACATCAACCCACTATCTGGGTGCCATCGGTTCTAAGATGCATTAGTTTATGGGCTTCAATATATATGGAGAGGGGTCGTACGTGTAACCCAGGCTGCTCGCGGGCATGCTTCTCTAGGTCGACCTTCAAAGCCGTGCGGATCCCCGTGATACCCATGCTTATCAGTTTATGCTTACAAGGGTTGAGATGTGGTGTTTTGAATGAAAGGTTTGAGTGTTTGATGAGTTTCCAGCTATTGAAAGACTGAATGAAAGAGCAGAAGTGCCGATGGAAGTGGGATATGAGGTGAAGATAAGGGAGTGCTTCTCCGCATTGGGGTAAAGTGTAATCATCCTATCAATGCCTTATCTTCTCCAAATTTAGTGTTCAGTGCCGGCCCGTTATACCCTTGAGATCCTTGGCATTTTGATTGGTGTGTCAGGGTTTTAAGTAAGCTTCTAGTGCATGTACAATGATAACTGAGTGCAAGTAAGTTAGCTGGTTGGGGTAACAGTGCCTAAATAATGAGGCAGCATTTTATCTAGCCGCAGCCATTTAAGCCCAACCGTTTAGCCGCGACCATTTAGCCATATCCATCTATCTTCCAATTGTTCTTATCAAGCCGATGTCGGATCCGATGGCGATAAGCAGGTGAAACCATTGGGAATATACCTCGATTGAGATAGATGGTAAGGACTGGACTCAAAAGGTACAGGAACTGGCCGCCGTTATCGGCCACGCTTCGTCTCCCGATCTCAACAGGATCAAGGAAAGCAGGGCCAGTATCAAGTATTCAAAGCCAAGGAGCATTTCAGGGCATAAGAGCTCGACCGACCTGTCTACTCCCAGCAGCTAGGTTCCTAAACTCGCCTTCCCGTAAGGTGTTGAAATAGTTTGATTGTGCGAGGTCGAGACTAGAGTAAATTGGTTCTTCGCCTTCAACATTAACTTGAATCAGTGCAAAGTGAACACTCATGCCCAACTACTGCTCACTTGTGAATCTGGTTGATAAGAACCCCGCGGGCGAAGGGAAGGGAAGGATAACGTACATGCCGGGATGAAAGCTATCGGGGATGTTTTAGCGATGGCATTTCACGATGTCAACTTCCAATACCCATGAAGTCCTGAGGTCTACGAATATATATCAGCCCCGCAATAGGCCACTCTCTGTTCCTCATAATTATATGTCGGCGGGTCCAGGGTCATACATTCGTCCCTTCTCCACTTAACAAAGTAAGTGGTCTAAGAATACTCCGTGCCTGGCCGTAGAATGGAGCATTTGAGGGACGCTAGTTAAAATAAAGATGACAATAAGGGACGGAACCCATGGAAGTAAAGAAGACTATTCCCACTCCGATGTTAGTGAAGCTTAAACCAGCGCCCACTGCAAATTAGGCGCCAGATAGGTAAGGCCTCTAATCTGTTTGCGTGGTTTGGGGTGTTTGCATATTATTGGTTCCTATGGAAGGCCGAAGAATGCGTGGAAGCTTCCGACCGTATAAATAAGCTCAGGCCAGACCTTTGTTTGTACGGAGTATACAGTAGTCGCGCTGGTCAGCGCAACGTATACGTAGTCGTCAGTGGCACAGGCCGCCTAGGCCGACTAGGCCGCCTCGTCTCGGGTCGAGACCAGGCGTGGAAAAGCGAATTGTGGGGTTTGGCAATGGTTGGCGGTGTTGGAAACGGAGCAAATTGACTGATATGTTCGAGATTCCGTGAAATGAGCCTATTTAGGTTACGGGCGTGCCTCAATGCCAGGCGACTACTACATAGTTATACCTTTCACCATCATGCCACTCGCTGTCTCCGAATCGCCTACCGTCCACGATGATGTGGCCCCCGTGACGATCTTCAATCGATTACCAATAACGGAAGGCTGCCAAGGACCAATGCCAAGCCAGAAGACGTAGTTTGGTGGGGCGGTTTCACGACTCGACCGCAGAAAACCCTTCCAACCCCACAAGAACCAGCGCTCTTGGGGTGCAATACGGGCGTGAGACAAGTACCGTAAAGGCCCCTCAGGGCTGAACAGGGTTCTGAAGGCCGAAATTCTATTTTGGTGCATCTACGGGGTGAACCAACGCGTCATGGCTCAAGACACAACCTCACATTTCGCGGATCATTGCGTAGTATTACTTGCGGAGCCCGGGAATCCCGACATACCCAATAATGGTATTGAAAAGGTCGCAACCCAGGCTAAAAGGAAGAACCAGGTTTTGGAGACAAGGTTTATGGATTAGGGTGGAATACTACTGATTCCGGCGATTAAATTTGCGAGTTGGCCCGGCTGTTCCCGCACTTCCTCACGTTTTTTATGCATGCAGCACCACATTCGCGGGATTAAGCCCAATCCATGGGCCGCGCGTTCCTATTCATCCGATGATGGATTATTTCCCCATGCCAAGATGTGGCGAAGGCTTGTTTCATTCAGTTACAGTAATTTTGGTATCCGATCTCCGCCCCTGCAACCGTCTCGACACGTAAGCCCTCTTGCGTCGAGTTTCAAGTTTTGGACGTATAACACTTGATACTTCCATCATGTTTCTTCCACTCGCTTGCATGGGACACCACTATTGTGCACCATGATTCGATTCAGCTCTTCGCAAAGGTCCCTTACCGCGGCCGTTTTTTTGTTGCTGCTATTATGTGGGTTGGTTTACCACCAAAGATCGGATCAGAGCTCTTTTATTAGCATTTCGGGGTCAAAAGGTAGTTCGAAGAATGTTCCGATCGGAGATTGTTCTGTCGATCTCGAATATTTAAGATCCCTGGGTTTTAACCATTCGGTGGAATATGCCCGATGGAACATTCGGGTTACCGAGTCGAAGAAATTTACGGAATTCTCGGAAAGCCTGGATGTTCCCGTCCCCGAGTTCAATCGCCTTGAGCTTGATACAGAGACCACTGTCGATACCCTTCCGGCAGGGCAATGTCCCCGAACGGTGAAGATCGAGGCACCCAAGCGGAAAGCCCCGGTGGACGCATCCCATTTGATGTTTGGTGTTGCAACTACCATTGATCGGTTGGACAATTCCTTAGAAGCGATCTCACGATGGGCTGGTGGCACCAAAGCGCGCGTTATCGCTCTAGTTGAGAGCGATGCAAGCCTCAATATAACCCAAGTCATGGAACACGCGACAGAGCTGGACGTGACTCTCCAAATTCTGGAAAACGATGAAGAATTCTTGGATCGTTATTACAGACTTACCCGAATTATATTTGAACTACGCGATGAGTCGACACAGTGGGCTGTTATAATTGATGACGACACTTTCTTCCCCAGCATGGAAGGCCTGGTCGCCCAACTCGCCACCTACGACGAAACTAAGCCATACTACATTGGAGCACCAACTGAAAACATGCAACAAATGGCTTCTTTCACTTATATGGGATACGGAGGCGCCGGAGTCTTTCTTTCAATGCCCCTGCTGCAGGAAATCGACGCCCACTTTGATGACTGCTTCGAGTTTAAAGACCACGGTGACAAGCGGGTGTCAAAATGCATCTACAGACACACCACTACCAAGCTCACTTGGGATCGACACCTCTTCCAACTCGATCTCAACCCGGATGGATCCGGATTCTACGAAGCGGGTCGCCAATTGCCCCTATCTGTGCACCACTGGAAATCCGCAGACTGGTTCCCCGTCAACATCGTCGGCATGAGCCAGGTCGCCGACATCTGTGGCCATGATTGCCAGCTGCATCGCTGGAGAATTACAGATGAGTGGTACTTCATTAATGGATTCTCCCTTGTCCGTTACTCAGAACCACAAACACCAGAGGACTTGGCCTCCATGGAACAGACTTGGTCATATTTCGGTTGGACTGAAGATGATTCCTACGAATACAGCCTAGGGCCCCTACGTCCTCGAGACAATGGAAAATTGTCTTACCGCTTGTTAGATGCGGTTTCTTCAAACAAGCAGGTCCGACAGATCTACGTTCGCCAGGAAGATGAGTGGTTTTACGACGAGGAACAGCCGGAGAACCCGCAATTGCTGGAGGTTGTCTGGACATTGTCATAATTCTGTTATTTTACTGGTTTAGATGTTGTTAGTCACGAACACGCGCAGGCTGGGGGAGCGAGACCGGCAGGTTCGGCCCTTTTCCAGCTGTTACGAATTCATCTAGTACATTTTCCGTACTACATACAGCTACACTAAGCACTACATACAGCTACACTAAGCTGCCTTGAACATTCAAGATTTAATTAAAAGAAACCCCCCAGAATCTTTATACCAACCACTTTCGAGCCTTTTTAGCCATTGTTTGCTGGGAATGAAGTCACCATCTCTAGAATATACCTGTGTCGGAACCTGGAGATCAGGGGACCATCAGGTTCATATAGATAAGCGCTTTCTTCCTCTTGTTTCTCTTCTTCTCTTCTCCACACCAACCAATACTAACATATTGATTTGTTTGTTCGTTCTTTTCTCTTGTAGCAGCGAGCTTTATGCTGTCACAATGGAACACTATAGCTTTTATAATAGCAGGGGAATAGCGGAGCCTAGATATCAAGAGCTCATGCCAACTGGCTATGTAGGAAGCGGGGGAAAAAGCGGGGGAATCGGAGATCTAATATGACTTGCATCATAATCATATGCAAAATCCAATCAAGGTGTTATCCCACTCGTGTCATGAAACTATGCAATGGATTCTAGACCGGATGTCTAAACCGGATATTTTCCGGAGCGCGATAATTGAACACAAGGTATCTATAGGAGCTTCTTGGTTAATGATTTCAACTACTTGTGTGTGAAAGACCCGGAAAAGAGCTTTCTCCTGAAGAGCTTGGGTCTTGTGAAGCCTGAATGGATAGTGAAGTGGGCAGAGGACTCGAGTTTGATCGAATAATCTTCAAGTAAATCAAATAACGTTCCTCCCAAGCTTGAACGATCATCAGAATCATCAGAAAGACACGTTGGTGATCCCATTGTTTCCTCTATTTAGTAAATTGAAGCCAGTCTACTATTCACTATAAGAATTTCAGGTTTTTAATGACATTGCATCACCTCGCCCAACTAATTCTGTGACGTTCACCTAGAAAGCTCCAGATTTAATATACAGAACTTAACTTCAAAACAAATACTTAGAATTACAATAGGAACCAGCATATTTTTTATGGTTATAGAGCTTCTATTAGTTATGTTAGCCCTGAAATATCTCGAGGGCAATCCTTAGAGGGTACGAAGAGCCCGCCTTTCGTCCCTCTCAGAGGGACGTTCGCCGGCGGTTACGAGGCCTATATTTGATGAATACTAAGGAATCTGAATGGCTGTCATGGGCTATGCTAGGCTATTCTAGCCCTTCTAGGTTAGGTTTCTTAATCTTGGTCGAATACTAACTACATACGACACTAAAGCATGTACCGGAACCCCTTCTGCAGCCGACGTGCCGCCGCGATATCAATCCCTTCATAGTCAGCCGTAACTTGAAGCCGCCGAAGTTCCTTCTCGGTGAGCTGCACTTCTCCAGTTTCATTCTCCAGAAGCTCTTGTCTCTTGTTCAGCATCCGCAGATTGAAATACATAAATACGGCTGACAGACCACCCAATGCTTGCAACGCAATACATATGCCCAGAGCAACCGGGTAATGGGACCCTTGTGAATCGAAGTATGTATATGGCGTCCAGATAGTCGCTGAGTTGCCAATCGAGTTGATGAAAGCGTAAGCAGCAGCACGTTTAGCAGGAGGTCGCGGCAACGCATTCGCAATCCAAGAATACAGTGTTCCGTTCTGCGCAAAGGTAAAGTTCATCAAAAACAATGAGAAGTACCTCGGCCCGAAAGAATCTGTCGTCATGAAGATGACGAATCCAACGATAGTGATGGGGACTGGGTAAATGAAAAACCAAAAACGAACACCGAGTTTATCGGAAAGCCAGCTGTGAAACACACTGTAGAATACCATAAACACGTATGGTGGTGCGACGAGCAGCAATGAGATAGTCTTGCTGTATCCTAGCGTTTCCGCTAGCGTTGGAAAGAAATATTGGAAGCTTCCACCTCCAGCAATGCACATGTAGGCAAATGCGAACACGTAGGTCTTAGGGTCTGTCATGGCCATTTTCAATCCTGTGAGCTGGCTCATACCTGCACTACCTTCTTCATCGACATCAGCCTCGGCTGCTTCGATTGCCAGTCTGCGGGTAGCGACGGCTCGCATTTCAGGTGATAGGAGGCGCCATGTATCTGGGAAATCTGGCAGAATGAAGCAGATGACAACACCGATGAAGCAAGTGATTGAGCCTTCGATAATGTATAGCCACTGCCAGGCCCCCATACCCCTCTTGCCGGCTAGTCCATTGAGAATGCCGGCTGCGATTAGATTGCCGAAGGCACCGCTGATTAAGGAGCCCGAGTAGAAGATGCTCATTCGGAAGGCTAGCTCGGAGCGGGTGTACCATTTCGATAGGTAGAAGAGAACTCCGGCGAAGAAAGGCGCTTCTTTGATACATGTTAATTCGAGTGTTGCCTTGAAATCCTTGGAGAAAACTTACCGACCAATCCTAGAATAAATCGGCATGCCACTATCCCGCCGTAGCTTGTCACTTGACTGGTGCAGGCGGAGACGAGGCCCCATGCTGCCACGAAGAAGCCAAGGTAGAGAGACGGTCGGCCCATATAGTTGAGGAGTAGGTTCGATGGAACTTGCATGAGGATGTAAGCAACGAATAGGATGGAGAGGCCGGTCTGGTATTGTTGACCATCAAGATGGAGGTCCTCTGTCAGTCCTTGAAGTTTGGCAGCGGCATAGTTGTTTCTGGTATATAGAAAGGGCGTTAATATTATGGTTGGGAAGCTCCGGCAGGTCGCAATTGTGCGCAAACAACGTTGAAGTTTTCCAATTTGTTCCACCTACCGGTCAATATAATTCATCAAGTACACCAAGATTACAAGTGGCATAATCAGAAGATCAATGCGCCGACGCAATGTCTTCTCCAGCACCTTTTCTGCTGGAGTCAACTCAGCAAGGTGCACTGTCTCTTCATGTGACATCTCCGCCTTCTCGCCCATCACTTCAACATCTGAAATTGTATTCTCGGTATGTTCCATGATTGTTAATCAGTAAACAAGACACTGCGACTTCATTTCGTATTCACACCCACCGTGAGATATCTCTGTCATTTTGTAGTCAGCCCATCCCAGCTCTTCCTTGATGGACTTTTTAATCAGACTTCCCGTGTCAAGCTGGGAAAATGCAGATCGTCGCATCTGGGGTAACGCGGGGAACGCGGGGGCAAAGGAAACAGATATATCGAAATGACCAATAGGATGTCCGTTATGATCCATTGGTATGCAGTTGGATCAGGCCAAGAGATGTGACTATGCACGAAGGGGTATAGAAGTGCAGTAAGCAACTCTGCGCCCGCAATTCCCCCACATGGTTACCCCCACAAGGTCAAAGCTTCTTTGTCTGGGTCAAACTATGCAGCTCTTAATTGGAGGAAGATCTTGGGATGAGGACACCATTGCGGACTCTTTTCCACTTTTCCATATCCGTGTCTTTTTACAACGGATTTTGTTAAGTTCACTGATGATGATGGCATGCATGGTATCAGAGACTCGGTCTATGAGGATCTTTCTATGTGAAATGTGCAATCCTCGGACTTCAATATGTGTATGTGGCTTTCAGTTTGAACTCGAATATTCCCACCAACCTTGGAAGCTTCTCGATCATGCCTTATCTGAATCTCAAAGAAAATGGCCTCTTGGCGGGCGCTTCTGTTACTGTGGGAATGGGGTTCATTATTCTCGGTGCGAATTTTGAGCACAGAAACAACGGATCGGTTCTAACTCTTAAACAGGGTCTAGAAACAGACTGATTGGAGAGCTCTTGTAATCAAATTGAAGCCACAAAGATGATATGCTAAGGTTCTGTAGGACGGCGGCGTAGTTCGAGTCTCAATTCAGCCTATTCTGCGATGCAAGGCACTGTACTAGCGATTCTTGACGTGGAAGCGGTGGGCAACATAATCACGGAGTATCTTCCCTGTACAAATTATACCACGAGCTTCGTTTTAATCAATCCGCTACAAAATCCACTATCTTGAGCTTTCTATATCTGTTGTGGCTGAAGTCGACCCAATTGCAATCACTCACATCGGGTGGAGGGTCTACCCTATAATTTTGCCTGCTTTAACGTCGCGTTTATACTTTCCGTATGATCCCTTTGTGCCAGAGGTAGGTCCTGATAGTAACCCTACTCGAGGAATTAGATTTAACGAATCGCTCGCTAGATCACTCATTGCCAAGATTGGCGGTCCCAGTCCTGAAACAACCGATCTTTGCTTCATGAATCTATTGGGCAACGACTCCAGTGGAAAAATCCAATCAACGCACTGCAGGATCAAATAGGCCTTGACGACACTTTGGACACAGCCTTTGATGAACAAAACAAGCATGAGTTGTCTAATCACACCGGGGGCACTCGATACCGAGGTTGATCAAAGCCGCTTATTAACCCACAAAAACACTTACATTATCGCTTTCATGTTGTTGGTTAACATCCCGGGGGATATTGATGCTATCAGCAACCTGAGTGGGCATCGATTGAGTTGCCCGAATGCAAAGAACAGTCAATTTGCCAGTTCCAATTGATCATCAGCTGAAAATCAGTATTTGCATGAATACGAAAATGTTTTCAAATCTGTATTCAATTCTAATCGCATACTAGCAAGACTTCATTCTGTTGTCACACACATTCCTGCTCGGATCTTTATCCGCATTCTCTGCTTGAATCAATCAATGTCGGTTTTTTATCCGGGCAATATCCATAGTCGCTCTCGAATTCAAACGCATACAGGGTAATGGTGAAAGGGGGCCTTTGGAAGCTGCAATAGTTATTCCAATGCCTGTCTCCTCAAAAGGAAAGATAGCTCAATAACCCGGGCGGATAACCTAAGTGCTAAGCGGAAAAGGATGCTGTATGCTTTTCCGGAATTCTAGAAATCCCCGCCGGATATCCGGAAAAGGGCCTTCGCGGTTCTCGGAGTAACGCCGATTTGCAGTCGCTGATTGTTCAATCACATATATAAGAAATCTCCAACTTCGCAACTGCGGGGAATGACTCTTTGAAGTTATCCGCAATGGCTACCGCGACAGAAACAATGACGGTCGCCGTGGCGCCGTCGCAGACCGAAGACCTTGCCACTCGCCTTTTCAACGGCACCCTTCACGCCGGGTATCCTCCGATCGAACAATTTATGACAATTGATGGGCTTCTCAAGGATCATGCGGCGCAACCAGATCAAGCAAAGAGGCCATTGATCAGCTATCCGGTGCGAAAAGCAGACGACTATGAGGAACACACGGCAGGGGATCTGGACAAGTATACCGATCTCGCAGCTCGCTATTATATTGAGAAAGGGCTCCCACCTGCGGTAAGATCGGATATTTCATGGATTTTCGGGATAGGCTAATGCCTTTGTAGGATCCGAGTCTCGAGAAAGCGCCAGTGGTTGCTTTGCTTGCTGGGTCCAGCTTCGAGGTCATTTTGACATTCTTCGCATTGAACCGCCTGGGATATGCTGTTCTCTTTTTATCAACTCGACTTACAGCCCCGGCTTATGCTCGGCTATTGAGCATGGCAGACTGCAGCCAAATAATTATCGTCAAACAATATAATCAAGTTGTGTTGGATATTGGCACCGAACGCCCAGGCTGTACCAGCTTTCCGATGTTGCAGCGAGACGACTGGTTTAACCGTCCTGCCGTTCTCCCTCGGTTCCAGCGACCAAATGTGGATGCAAGGCGCGAAAGCAAGAAGATGGCCTGGATCCTGCATTCATCTGGAAGTACGGGCTTTCCGAAACCCATTTTTCTGACCAATTACCAGTGTTTGGCCAATTTCCGGAAGAGCTTCGGTCTGCGTCTTTTCAATATCAGTCCCTTATTTCATTCACATGCCCTGATGGAGCTTGGGCGAGCTTTCTATACCAGAGCACCAGCATACCTCGGAAATCACTCTCTCGCCATTACTTATCAGAACCTGGTCGATGCTTTAAAGGTGGCCAAGCCGCAGCAGATCAGCGCGGTACCCTATGTCATCAAACTTCTGGCAGAAAGGCAAGAAGGTATTGAAGCTCTGGCTAGTCCTCAATTAGTACTTTACGGTGGTTCGAGTTGCCCGGACCACCTCGGGGATCGGCTAGTAGCACAAGGTGTCAACCTCGTTGCCAACTATGGTGCAACAGAGACTGGTCAGATTATGACTTCTTTCCGACCCGACGGTGACACCGAATGGCAGTATATGCGCTTGCATCGGCCTGTCGCTGATTATACTCTCATGGACGAAATATCACCTGGTGTTTTTGAGTGTGTTGCGTTAGATGGTTTGCCAAGCAAGGGACCCTCCAACTCGAAGCCCCCATTCAGTGAAAAGAATCCAGAAAGCAGCTTCCGAACTGCGGATCTTTTCACACGCCATCCAGATTCAAAGAAAAGCAATTATTACAAGTATATGTCTCGACTGGATGACCGAATTACACTCGTAAATGGCGAAAAGGTCCTTCCGATCCCAATTGAGGGCCGTGTTCGAGAGGAAGAGGTTGTGGGGGAATGTGTCGTGTTTGGATTTCAGCGGACCGTACCAGGAGCTTTGATCTTCCGTGCTCCTGGAAAGGCAGCCCATTTGAGTAATGACGAATTCTTGGAAACCATCTGGCCAGCGGTGGAGGCGGCGAATGCTCATGCGGAGACGTTCTCGCGGATTCCGAAGGAACTGGTCATTATCAAAGGAGCGGATGTGACATACCCAAGAACGGACAAGGGAACATGCATACGCGCTCAAGTCTATCAGCAATTTGAGGAGGACATTCAGAGAGCTTATGCAGGATTTGAAGGTAGTGGACAGAAGAAGGGAACTCTTGCACTTAGCATCTCTGAATTGGAAGCATGGCTCTTATCCAGGTTCAAGGATGATTTGGGTATACATCTTGAAGGTCCGGACACTGACATTTTCTCTGCTGGCATTGACAGCTTGCAAACCACACGAATATGGAGGTGTATTGTTCGTGACCTCGACCTTGGAGATCAGGGTGATGGTTTGTCTCAGAACATTGTTTTCGAGAAGGGAACTATCGGCGCTCTTGCGAGGCACTTGTTCAAGTTGAGGACAGGTCATGAGTTTGAAGAGGAAGATGAGTTGCAAATCATGCGTGAAATGATTGACCGATATTCGTCGTTCACTCATCATACCCCAATTATCCAACACCAGCCAAACACAGAAGTTGTTGTGGTGACGGGCGGGACTGGGAATCTAGGTGTTTTCGTCATTGCCGAACTGCTCAAGCGACCTACTGTCTCTGAGGTATGGGCCCTTGTACGTGCGCCCGGTCAAGCAGCTGCAGGTGCTCGTCTCTGGAAAGCGATGGCCGATCGCAGAGTTTCGCTCACGGACTCGGAAGCTGCAAAACTTCGTGCCTTGCCCAGTGACCTTTCCCAAGCGAACCTTGGTCTGGACGGCTTTGTCATTGAACACCTGCTCTCATCTGCAACAAGTATCATCCACAGCGCGTGGGCCGTCAATTTCAACCTTGGCGTGCGATCTTTTGAGCAACAGCACATCCGCGGCACGTACAACCTCATCAACTTCTGCTTGCGCTCGAAACTTTCAGTTCCTGCTCGATTCTTCTTTTGCTCCAGCGTCAGTGCCGCGAGCAATACCCCCAGGCCAGCATCCATTCGAGAGGCCATGATCGAAGATCTATCACATGCGCAGAGTATGGGATACGGTCGATCAAAGCTCGTCACCGAGCATATAACGCATAACGCTATGCGCCAAACTGGCATGCATGCTAGAGTCTTTAGAATTGGCCAATTGGGTGGCGATACCAAGAGCGCTCAATGGAACGACACGGAAGCCGTGGCTCTCATGTTCCGCAGCGCACTCACGACTGGTGCACTGCCTGAATTGAATGAGAGCTCAACCTGGCTACCCGTTGACCAATGCGCCCAAGCAATCACAGAGATTGCCCTTGATGCCTCTAGTCCTCGTTCAGAGGATGACTTGGTATATCACTTGGTCAACCCACATGCATTCAGCTGGAAGAATGATTTGCTTCCGGCTTTGAAGCAAGGCTCTGATTTGCCACGGTTTGAGGTTGTATCACGACAAGAGTGGCTTCAGAGATTAAAAAATAGTGATCAGGATCCAGAACGCAATCCTAGCATCAAGCTTTTGGACTTCTGGAAGTCCAAGTATGGCGGAGATGATTCCCAAGCACCGGTTGGAGGCCTTTCTTTCGAAACACAATGCACTATACGAGATTGTCCATCTCTGGCTCTTGTGAAGGACCCAGTGACTGATGGCCTAATCCAGAGGTATATCGCCTCTTGGATGAAGAAGTGGACAAGTAAATAGATATTCAACCCGTGTTCAGAGATTTATATTAGTACATATTAATGAAAAGGCATCAATTCATATGTTGGAAGACCAGGCCTTTGCTTATAGGTACAGGATAGTGAAGAGAATACTCTCCATTGTCCAAGCCACGATACCGAATACCATGCCGTTCTCATATGATGTTCACGATGTCCATCACCACGCTTGAGCGTCATGAACAGCCCGGGTGGTCTAGTGGTATGATTCGCGCTTAGGGCAGCAACTCCTAAGCACTCCTGCGCGAGGTCCCGTGTTCGATCCACGGCTCGGGCCTGTTATGTTTTCTTTTTTAGTTTTGACCCATAGCATAGCACGCTCATATAAAGCCGGAGACTTACTCCCCAGAGCGTGAGTTAATGAATGCAACAACAACACATCCAGCTCAACCAATCACTTCCGCTTTCTGGCTTACCCAGTTCTCGATGCGCCGACAAATCTCGCCCAGGACCCACCCAGTACTGCCTCTATGAAAGTGGCTCTGTGTATTCGTGAAGCGCATCAGCCAGATTTTTTCCGAGGTTTCCAAATCCGATGCTTGTTATAGTACAGGGCTGAGGGCTGGCTGCCTAGCAATTCAAAGGGCTTCTTAAACGGGATAACAAGAAAGAAGTCTCTTTGACATTGCAGCCTTTTAGGAGCATGTAAGCAGTCATTAAATCCGAGAAAATCAATTCGTCTGCCTCAACATCATACCTAGCACGTGCAGGCCACAAAATTGTATGAGTGAGGACGAGTATATGATATGGTCAAGGCCTCTAACTGACCAAGAGCCTTGGTTAGGCCTCACCGAGAGCGTGGGTGGCTTCCAAGCTTCTCATGATGAGAATTTTCGTGATGTTATTGATGATGGAAGGTCATTGAGATGGAAGGTCATTGACATGGATACTTGATTGGCACAATAATATTAGGATATACAGGCATCCATTGATAAAGTTGGAATAAAAGACAAATCATATATCAGGACAGCGAATTCGCAATATTTTGGGCACTTGGTCTAAGGTGCTCCAGGTTTGGAGATTGGAGGCTGCAGAAAACAACTTATAGAAGTGTATGCCTCGGCCCCACATGCGATGATCACTGCCAATCTCTGCTTAGCGTATTAGTCCAACTTCGCTCAAAGCCCATTAACTGACAATATAAGCTGAAATCAGCTGCTTCAAATCTCTCATCTCATATCCAGACTTATGTCCCGCACAATATGGCGCAAGGGTTGAGTGGGGTAATTGTTTAAGCGGGGTGAATGTCACTATAGGCATTTTGGCCCCCATACGCGTCGTCACGTCCCCCAATCATCGTGCGAATATGAGAAGCATTACTCAGCTGCTGCATGTGTTAAGGTGCTGATATTTCCACCTGCAGGCTTCGAAGTTGGTGGTCTAAGAACGGAGACCTCCCTTTCCTTCGAGAAGATGTTGAACACTACTGAGCTTCTAACTCTAGGGTTCACATTCGCAGTGGGATATGTTGTCTATAAAGACCGCAAAGGCGACCCTCGTGAACCACCGGTGGTGACGAGCACGATTCCGCTAGTCGGACATCTGCTCGGGCTCATCTTCTCCGGTTTTAGTTATTTCACTAATCTGGCGTAAGTAGTATCACGACAATGGCAGAGATAAAGCTAAATTCCCCCTAGGAAATCAAATCGAGATAAGCCAATCTTCACTTCAAATATGCTCTTCAATAAGACGTACATCATTACGTCGCCTGATCTCATGCAGGCAGCTCAACGACACAACAAGACTCTAAAATTTGACCCACTGGTAACATTTGGCCTCCGCAATGTTGCAGGGATTCAGAATGAGAAGACCCTGCATTTACTGCGTGAGAAGGAGTCTGGTGGTGGGGGCCTGGTTCAGAAGATCATGCATGACATGGCTCCAAAGTTACTAGGCAAGCCATTGGACACAATGAACCTATGCATGACCCGATTACTACTCCCCCATCTTGATCGGCTGGCGGAGTCTCCTATCGTCGACTTATATGGGTGGTGTCGCGATGTCATTATGGATGCAAGCACCCAGTCTTTGTATGGCCCACTAAATCCATATGCGGATGCTGAAGTCTCAGAGGCGTTTTGGTTAGTTGGAATATTACTAAAACAACAAGGTCAACTGCTAACATAATCCACATAGGGAGTTCGAGACAACTATAGCCCCCCTAGCCTTTAACACTTTGCCATGGCTAACAGCACGCAAGGCATGGAAGGGCCGTAACAGAGTCTGCGAAGCCATCCTGAAGTATATTGAAAACGACGGTACACGGCAGGGATCTGAGCTTGCTATCATGCGACACAAGACATTGATAGAAGCCGGTTTCTCTATGGACGAGTACGCAAAAATGGAAATCACCTTGATCATGGCATTTGTATCGAATACAGTTCCCTCAGCATTCTGGGTACTTTTTGATCTATACAGCCGTCCCCAATTGCGTAGCGAAATTCTCGAAGAACTGAAAGCCAATGCGCTCTCTGTCGCGGCGGATGGGACTCACAATATCGATATCGGGGCTATGAGAGAAAAATGCCCGCTGCTCTTGTCAACCTTTCAGGAGGTGTTGCGCACGCGTACAACGACATGCTCTACACGTATTGTGTTAAAGGACACATTGGTCGCCGACAAATACCTCTTGAAGGCTGGAAATATGCTGAATATTCCTGCCGATGCCATGGGGTATAATCCTAATGTGTGGGGTGCGTACTCAGCCGTGTTTGATGCGCGGAGATTTATGAAGCCGGTAGTCTCAGACGACACGGGTGAGACAAAGGAGAGCCGACGTCCCGGGCGGTTCATGACTTTTGGTATTTCCCCTGTTATCTGTCCTGGTCGGCACTTTGCCAGTTCGGAGATTCTTGGCTTGGTTGCGGCGATGATTATGCGATACGATGTTGAGCCCGTCAGTGGAGGCTGGAAAGAGCCCCCAAAAAACCAGTCAGCCCTAGTTTCAATTATGGGGGCAGTCAAAGGCGAGTATCCTGTAAGTGTGGCAAGAAGGAAGGAGTTCGAAGGTGTCAAATGGGGATTTCAGGTTAAGGAGGGCCACGGACAGTTCCCATTGGTAATCGGGTGATCAGGGGGTACAGTTCAGAGTGAGGACGTTTGAAATTGCATAGCACATTGGTAAGCGGTTAAGCTCCCGTGTAATATAAGTGTATAGGGGCATATGTACACCAAAAAAAGGAAAATAAGCTCAGAAGTAGCTATTGCTATCAATGTGAGATACAGCCACCGAAAAACTCCAGAAAATGCAAATGAAACAAAGCCTTTAATGGGGTTGAGGAACCTCGCTTTCCCGTAGACCCAGACTCGGTCATAAATCCATAACATATTAAGGCAAGTTCTAAGCCTTGACAGCCTTGGAAGCCCCACCCTTGGCCTTTGTCTTGCGCTTGCGATCCCGCTTCTTCATTCCGGTCATACCAGACTTGCACAATTCGGCATAGCGAGTGTAGAATGCTTCAAGCTCTTCCGGCTTGACAACTGTCGAAAACTTGACTTTCGAGGAAGTATTCTTGGTGATCTTGCCAGCCTTGTCGGCCGATTTAGGATTTGGCGCACTGGTGTTTCCGTCTGTGATACGGATGAGGGTTGAGGGTGGAGAATTGGAAGCGGAGTCAACGAGGGGTTTTTGAGTCAGGGAGACAGATCCCCGTGCCTTTTCAGATGTCTTTGAAAGGAGGTTTGTGAGAGATGAGAAGAACTGGCGGTGACGGTGTTGTTAGCGGAGCTCTTCGTGATGGTCGCGTGGCCTAATGGTCGAATTTTCAACATCAGACCAAACGGGAAATGCCAGACATACCTCATCATGGCTCAGAGGAGGGGCCATTGTGAGTGAAGATATAAGGTTCACGACAATTAAGCTGCGATATTGTTTCGAGAGCACGCAACAGTAATATCGTGGGGGAAGAAACTCCGCTGTGGGTTAGAGGCGTGCCGCCTTCCCATTTAGCAGGCAGAAAAAAAAGTAAGTTTACCGCCCGGCGGTCTCTTTCTCAAGGTTAAACCTGCAGTCCATGTTCTCTCACAAAACAGTCAAGATGAGACGCCCACGCCCACAGCACAATACGACGTCTCTGCCTCGTGACCTGCGGTCCGAGCTGGGCATTCGCGATCGTTATGGAGAGAAGAAGCGCCGGCTGAACGGACCTGCCTCACGCAAAGATCGTCGACAAGCCGAACGCAACGAAAAGAAATCGAAACCACAAGCGAAAACTTGGAAGCAGTACCCTCGTCAAGGGGATAAAGATGCTGAAGACGATGCTGGTTCCGGTACAGACCTGGAAGCTGACCGGAAGCCGAGCGACAAGGGTCAGAAAGCGCTGAAGGGAAAACCCGGGGCAGCCTCAAATTTGAAAACAACTATGAAGAAATCCAAAGAAGATGAAGACGAAGCTTCGATGGACGAATTCGGCACGATTGATGATTTGGATGAGGATGATGAAGATGATGAAGATGGTGAGGATGATGAGGATGACGAGGGCGACGATTTCTCGGACGTCGATGAACCCGAGGACATGGATAGGCCTCATATCCCGTCCGGGGTGAAATCCAAATTAGCGGAGGACGATGCCGAGATTGCCTTTCTGGAGAAGAAACTTGGTCTCAAGAAGGGCAAGAGTTCCAAGAAATTTGAAGACGATGGGTTAGATGACCTGCTGGGCGATCTGGGGGAGGCATCGGAGGACGACAGTAAGAAGAGGAAACGAGAAGCCGACGAATGGCTCCAGAGCAAGCGGAAGAAGGCTCAGAAACTTCAAGCTCAGGAAGAGGAGGAAGACGATAGTGAAATGGAGAGTGACGAAGACGAGGATGATCTTGATGAGCAAATGTTTGGGAGTGAGGATGATGAAGATGAAGATGATGAGTTTGATGGTTTTGACGAGGAGAAGGCTCCTCCGAAGAAACGAGAGAACCCATACGTCGCACCAACTCTCAAGACCGAAAGCTCCCAGCCTCAGAAATACGTTCCTCCTTCATTACGAGGCCTATCTGACCCGGAAACAGAGTCTCTGAATCGACTAAAGCGTCAAGCTCAGGGACAGCTGAACAAGCTTTCCGAGGCCAACCTGATCTCCATCGTGTCTGAGTTCGAGAAGCTTTATCGCGACTATCCCAGAAAGAATGTCACGTCTACCGTGCTTGATCTACTGATGGGCCTTATCTGTGAACGAGCCGCTCTGCAAGACACATTCATGGTCCTTCACGCCGGTTTCATCGCAGCTCTTTACAAACTCCTGGGAACAGACTTTGGTGCCGATATTGTGGAGAGAATTGTGAAGACATTGGATGCTAATGGTGATGAGCGGGGAACTTTCCAAGGCAAAGAGATCATCAACTTGGTATCTCTTTTGGCACAACTTTACAACTTCCATGTTATCGGAAGCTCCTTGATGTTCGACTATATCCGTTCCTTCCTAGAGGAACTTACGGAAAACAATACCGAACTTCTACTCAAGGTCATTCGCATTTCCGGGCCCCAACTTCGTCAAGACGACCCTACATCCCTCAAGGACATTGTTCTTCTTGTTCAGCCGGCCGTGGCTAAGATTGGCGAGGATAACCTTTCGGTTCGCACAAAGTTCATGATCGAGACCATTACCGACCTGAAGAACAACCGTGTCAAGAATGCCATCGGTGCCAGTATCACCAGCGAGCACATTACTAAAATGCGCAAGATCCTGGGATCTCTAAACAACTCTCGCACTATTCGTGCTTCGGAGCCCATGAATATCACCCGCGCGGATATCCAGGATTCTTCGAAGAAGGGCAAATGGTGGCTTGCCGGTGCAAGCTGGAAGGAAGATCCACTGGTATCTGCTCGGAAAGAATTGACCGATATGCCTATGAAAGACGCAGAATCGGAGGAAGACAGTGACGCCGAGCCTGACTTTGGCGAGCTCGCAAAGGCTCACCGCATGAACACTGATGTCCGCCGTTCGATCTTCGTGGCTATCATGTCTGCCAACGACAAGCAAGATGCGTTTGTACGACTCAACAAACTTCGATTGAAACGTGTGCAGGAATTCGAAATCCCGCGTGTTTTACTACACTGTTCAATGGAGGAAAATGAGTACAACCATTATTACACTTTGATCGCAAGGGGAATTTGCGGTGCTGAGAAAGGGCAACGGCGCATGAAGGTCTCCTTCATGTTTGCCCTTTGGAACATCTTCAAGAGGATGGGCGAAAAGGGCGATATGGATGACGAGGAAGCAGATTTCGATCCAGAGGACGAGAAAACCGCCGTCAGCTTGAAGGCTGTGATCAACCTTGCTAAGATGTACGGTATGCTGATTGCAGACGGTAAACTGACACTGAGCGTGCTGAAGACCCTCAATTTTGCCTACCTGCAGCCAAAGACCAAGATGTTTGTTGAGGTGCTGATCATTACTATCATCCAACAATCCCAGAAGAGCAAGAAGAGCCAGAAGAAGAAGAAGAAGTCTAGCTCAGAGGAACCAGTCAAGGATGAAGAGTCCCTGATGCAAATTTTCATGCGCGTCCAAGAAACACCGCACGTTGCAAAGGGGTTGATCTTCTTTATTCGCAAGGTAGTCGCAAAGACCGATCTTCTGACTGAGGAGAAAGAACAAAAGATGGTTCGCTGGGGTTGCAATGTGGCCGTGGACGCCCTCAAGGCGATTCGCGATTAATGACGCCACAATGGCCTGTACATGAAGATCCTGTTTTCTGGCGGTTGATTTTGCACCTAAAATATACCCATCATAGACATACCAAAAGTCGCATCATGTAAAAATGAATTTCGTTGCACATCACTCGTTGGAACATTAAATATGGATCTGTAAATATACAACTCAAGTAGCTTCCTCCACCAGGTCCCATTCCATAGCTACCAGCCAGCGTTTCCTATCCTTTTCGGGTACATCGACTTGCGAGTAAGCAGTATCTAACTCAGCAGCGGCTTGGGAATTCTGAGAGTGATGGAGGTCAATATCCCATGCTAAACCTCGATGAAAGCCCAGCAAATCTCCCGGTTGGATCTGACCCGGAATAGAGCGTGATGATGACCGCGGCTTGGATTTAGGAGGCCCAAGAGCTAGGATGTTGAGAACGTTGGAATTATCTTCTTTCTCCGCGGAGACATTTATAGTCTCTGCTGTGATAAAAGCCAAGGGACCGGAGCTACTAAGCATTGCGTGGCTGACACTAACGACCCGTACAGCCACAAGATACCGACTTAATGCTCCGGACGAACTGGCCTCGGAATCAGAATTCAATAATCGACTTTGCAGGGCCTGTTCCCGCTTAGATCCCGTCTCAAGAATCCAGCTGCGTACATCCGCTGCCATACCACCAGGCACATAGCTCGTGGCACCCGCACGAGCTCTTCCACGACGACGCAGAGTCCGCGACGAAGGCGAAAATGGCGCGGGAATATCTTCCTTTGTAGAATTTGGAGAAGGAGATCGGGGAAGCACAAACGTCGGTTTGCGCTTTTCGAGAGGTGTCGAGGTTGATTGTGATTGTGCCGGCGTTTCAGTTCCTAGTACAGGCTGACTGCTTGGTGGTTTCTTGGCCGAGAGCATGAATCGGGGTTTACTTCGGAAGGGGGTGCTGGTAGGTCCTGGTGTCCATCTGATGGGTCTTGGTGGCATCCTTGGAGTGGCTTGCGAGTGGGGATTTTGTGTCGCTGCGCGCGGACGAGAGCGAGAGGCAGGTGTTTCTGGGGCTGCGAATTGACGTGAACCCTCTGGTGAAGAGGATGTCTGATCAGTGCCTTCATGCAGCTTCTGGGCGAGAGAAGGTTGTTCTGAGACGCGTCGACGCTTGTGGCTATCTTCTACTGTCGCGAACAGAGCCTCATACTCCGGGTCCAGGGGCCCTGGTGTCGTGGGGGGCTTCGGCGGACTACTGTCGATAACTTCATCCACCAATTTTGTTCCTCTCCTTTGTGTGCCTGTGCTCTGGGGGAGTTCGTCTTCGTCGTAATCTTCGATCACGTCTCTCTTCCAACGCGGTGGGACGGCATTGCGCTGTGATGCCGGAGTGCTCGCCACAGGAGCAGTAGATGGAGGGTAATCATCATCTACTATTTCGAGGTCATTCTTGCCTCTTTGTGGGGTGTTTTGCGATAGGAGGAAGCGGGGGGAGTTCGCGAATTGCGGGCCACTCCGGCGCGTGGACGGTTGGCGGCGGGATAGGCGGAATGGCGAGGGGGTCTGCAAGTGAATTGAATCAGTAGATGATAATTTGAAGTGATATGTTTGATTCATACACCTGGCAGAGGCATTTATTTTTGAGCGCTCAATGGTAGGCTCTGCATGGCGCAACGCGAGCGCGTTGAGGTGAGCGGCGGAGATTGGAGATTGGAGATTGGAGGTGTTGCGACCAGGCTTCCAAGGTGCCTCAGACTACTCACCATATAATTAGGAAAAATATTTCTAACGCTAAACAGGGTCCTTTATACAGTTTGAGCCCCTGTTCCTCTTTACTTTAACAGGTATAAAATACACCCCCATTGAATGGTTATCTATACGGACTACTACAAGCCCCCATGCGCATGCTGCCTGTTACCTTAATTTAACCACCCCGGGCCTTACAATAATTACTATAGGGAGAGTAGTACTATGGCTTCTTCAGATTCCAAATAACAACATTTCAAGAAGATTGACAGTATAAGTTGAGGATAAAAGCTAATGGTACAAGTAAATAGATTATGTCATTATATACAATCTATT